>JAJLYB010000072.1:5703-63334 GCA_030674245.1 Jamesozyma piceae
ACTGGGGGGGGGGGTCGGGGATGGTTGCTGTGTTGTTTGTTTTCCATTTGTTTTTTAGTGATGTGCGGTGTCGGTGTTGTAGTTCCGTATAGTGGAGAAAACCAAACTGTTGCTTAATAAACTAGATCAGGAACAGGAACAAGAACAAGAGCGATTGGATGGTGTAGATTACAATGGATAATTAGTTTGGTAGGTATATACTAGTTGGATTAGTATATATTATATATTGCTGTTTAGATGGAATATCGTTGTTAGAGACGGGCCGTTTCGGATAGGGTTATAGTTGACGTTTTTGACTGATATTATTGGCTAATCGATAGCAGCCCTATGTACAAAGAGGTTTCCTTAAGAAATACAAGTATTCAATCAAATTTATTGTATATGTTGTATATTGTGTATTCTTATGAGTACTGTTATATGTAGTTCCACGTTTGTGTTTTGGATATAATTTTTGTATTCTTGACACAGCTACTAGGCAAGTGGGGGTAATATATATTTATGTTTTGTTGAATTTTCAACTTTAAATAAAGTCTATGAAAACTAAACTATTAGTGGACAGTATGTATATATTTTGTATATATATATATATATAAAACAGAAATAAAAAATATGATATTACAAATAAAGTACAAACACAGATATACAAAGTGAGCTGTTTGAATGTTTATATATATCTAACTTAATTAAAAATACTTATATAAAGGAGTAAGATAAAATATTAACTAATACAATGAAAGAGAGAGGATTAAAGTATTGGAAAAATTTTTATTGAGAAAATAATAATAGTAATAATAATGCATGTATATATATATATAGATATATAGACACACGCTCACGGTATGAATAATAAAACTTTGATTGTTTGAAATTATTAACCAAAATTTATTTATTTTGGAGCTTCACCTTCACCATCTTGGCCAGCTTGTTCTTGTTGCTCTTCATGGCCGTTTTCTGACATATCAGATGTCCATAATGTCAAGTTATCCCTTAATAATTGCATAATTAAAGTACTGTCTTTGTATGATTCCTCTGATAGTGTGTCCAATTCAGCAATAGCGTCATCGAAAGCTTGTTTAGCTAGGTGACAAGCCTTATCTGGAGAATTTTGGATTTCATAGTAGAAGACAGAGAAATTTAGGGCTAAACCTAAACGAATAGGATGAGTTGGAGGTAATTCTGTTGCAGCAATTTCTGAGGCAGTTTTGTAAGCTTCTAAAGAAGCTTGAGTGGCCTTTTCTCTAGCATCACCACTTGAGAATTCAGCTAAGTAACGGTGGTAATCACCCTTCATCTTGTAGTAGAATACCTTAGATTCACCAGTTAAAGCAGTTGGAATTAAATGGGAGTCTAAGACAGATAAAATATCATCAGAGATCTTTGTCAATTCATTTTCAATTTTGGAACGGTAGTTCTTGATCAAATTAACTTGATGTTCAGACTTTTCTTTTGATTCTTCTTTTTGTTCAATTGATGAGACAATTCTCCATGATGCACGACGAGCACCAATAACGTTCTTATATGCGACAGATAGTAAATTACGTTCTTCAACAGATAATTCTTGACCTGCAGAAGCAACGTCTTTCATATTTTCAACCATTTCTTCATAACGCTCAGCTTGTTCAGCTAGCTTGGCCAAATAGACAGAATCTTCACGAGTTAGGGACATTTTATTTTCTTTGTTTGAGTTTGAGGGTTTGTTAAAACTTCAAAATTAAATTATGTTTACGATAGAATTATTGTATTATGAATCGTTATAATATATCCCCTATTAAGAATAAATGAATAAACAGAACCAATTAAAACAAATAAAACAGAAGAAAACAATAGTGTGAAATTGTAACTAATCAATCAATATCAAATAGAAAGGATATAAACTATACTACTTTAAACAAGAGATAAAACATAATAAATATACAAAGATAAATAAAAGTTTCAAACTTCACAACGTTAATTGAAAAGGATATATAATCGATCCATTTTGTTGTTTGTTTTTTTCCCCCTCCAGCGCATTGTGTTTGTTTGGTGTTGAACGTGAAGAAAGAACAAGTGGAAACAAACTAAACATTTAGAAATATGTAAAATGTGAGAAGCAGAAACACAGGACCAGGGGAAAACGCTGGCATGCCGTACAAACGGATGTTCTGTCATGTCCGACTTCGTGTTTTTCCCGTGAAACACACACAGAAAATACGGGGCGTCCGCTTTATAACACCGCACCTGGGCGTCTCTCTCCTCTCTATGGTGCGTGCTCATTGGTCAGTTTGACTCGGTCCCCCCAACGCATGTGTTACCCCGTACTTTCCACAATTACTGGACGCCACGACATTCAACCCTGCTTCCTGTAATTCCAGAAACAGGAAGTTCCATGTTTTCGGATTATTTACGTGTGCGGGAAACTGATTCCACTATTGCGAAAATGTTCTATAATTTCCTTCCGCTTGTACAACAATGTCTAAATATATATATATATATGTAAAGATACGAAGAGACACAGGGACAGTGGCAATTAATTTCACTTAGTAAACTGTTAGATCGTTAGAAATAACATCTTTTTTTTCCAAGAATTTGATGAAATCCCTCCATAAATTATCACCATTCCTCAACATATCTTTATTACCTACAACGATTAGCCCATTCTTAGCTCTAGTTAGAGCAACATTTAATCTTCTCTTATCGCTTAGGAACCCGATCTTGTTCTCTCTATTGTTTCTAACACACGAAAAGACAATAAACCTCTTTTCATGACCTTGGAAGGAGTCAACAGTAGCGATATGAATACCATTTACAATGTTCACGACATGCGATTGCATGTCGTGGCCATGGTATGCCTTGTTATTTAAAAATTCATCCTCGTCTGTCTCCTGTAACATTGCTTTATTGTCTGGATTAATTACTTTGTTTTTAACTAATGTCTCAGATAACAAATCACGTTGTGCGGAGTATGGTGTAATTATACCAATCTCATCCAATGGCACATTCTTCTCAAACATCAACGTAAAAACAATCTTAATAATAGCATCACATTCATACTTGTTATTGTATGTGAAACCTGACATTCCATTCTTATGATTAAACACTTTATCCTCAAGACCCTCGTTGCATTGATAGAAAAATAACGGATATTTAATACCTGGCCAGTATTTATCATCTTCGGTCACACCATCTAATAACTCACTATTGTAAAACTTTTTAATAGGGAACTCACTAATCTTGGGATGCATTCTGTATTGGGTGTTTAACATCGTCGGTATACCGCATGTCTTATTTAACAGTAATCTTTCAAATAATGACATTTCTAATTGTGGAATATTACTGAAACTACTTAATTGCTTCTCATCTCCAACAAATACCAAATTTCTTATACCAGGTAGCGACAATGGTACTAAACTCGACACTTCCGACGATTGAGTGGATTCGTCCATAATAACAACAGGCATCTCTTTAATAATCTTTAATTGTCTCCCACCAGCAGTGATATTTGTCGTACAGATAATCTGCGCTTGGGATATAATTTTATTCGATATCTTTGTCTTCTCAAGATATAACCGTTTTTCCTCTCTTACAGATAAATCTGATTTCCTACCCCTTCTAACCAAATCCTCTGCAGTTTGTAACTCCGGTGGTAAAAGGTTGTACACAATATTATGCAAACAAATCCTTCCAAGAGGGTGTTCATCATCATATTGTTGCTCTTTACGATCCGATACAATTCTTAAAACAGTGATTCCACGATCGTTGCCAATGAATTTTTCAGCAATATTATCGATAGCAATATTTGATGCGGCAACACACAAAATAGGAAAGGAATGGAATGTCTTAATTAGTTGTAGGATCAATTCTTCAATTGTAGAAGTCTTACCAGTCCCTGGAGGACCTTGAATAATCGTCACCGCATTATTAATCACATGCTCAATAGCACACTTTTGTGATTCATTTAAGGAATCTTTATTAAATTTCAACCTATTGTTAAAGTAAATTTCTTTTAGTGTATTATTCCCTAATAACAGTTCAATGAATTTCGGGTTAGTGATACGGGTCATCGAGAACAGAATTCTATTAGCCTGTACAGAGATAGGTAATAGCTTTAAACCACCAGAACCTAATAGAGTTGGAAGTGCTAGTTTATTCCATGGAAATAGTTCTAATAACAAAACAATCTCACGCCTTTCTTCTTTCAGCTCTTTGATAAACGTATACCAGACCATTGATTCATCACCAGTACATAGCATTAATGGCTGTCTTTCATTGAATGGATTCGCGGTTTTATCTAATAAATGTGGTAATATCAGATTTCTTAATTCTTGATTGTTATTTTTGGTAAATTTAATGAGAAATACATTTTCATGTTTATCATTTGGCCACATGATCTTAAAGTCTTCAAGGAAATTATTCTCTAATTTTTGCTCTAAGAACATCGCATATGAGAACACATCAAAATAGGTTATTAAATCTGGATAGTTTAACTTTGGTTTAAATTTGGTGAATTTAGTCAATTGAATACCTTCCTCAACCATCTCCTTTGATTTACTATTGCCGGTTGACTTACCATTTTCCTTTATCTTGCCAGTTTCTTTTGTCTTACTAGCTTCCTTTGGTTTACTAGTTTCCTTCAGTTTACTATTTTCCTTTATATTCTTTGTTTTATCCGTAGTGATTTTAGCTTCCTTACCAGCCCGAACTCCCTTTGTATTCGATAAATTAGACTGCGATTTCTCAAATTTTATCTTATCCTTTTTACCAGTTTGAAGTTGTGATTTATTTTTAATCCCCCTTCCATTAGAATTTATTATATTTTTATCAGTCGCTTTTACTGACACAAAATTTGGTTTCTTCAAATCATTACCATTACTTTTATTATTGAATTTTGCTGGTTTACTTGACTTATTTCCAGATTTTGGTTGGGATGTCCTCTTTTCAGATCTAACCACAGAAGCTGGGCTACATACATTTCTAGCTGTGGAATTTTTTATGCTGACATGAGGTTTCTCAGAGTGCGTATTTCTTGACGATTCATTCTTGATTTTAGAAAAATTTGGTTTATCGAATTTTGTCTGAGTTCCAGCAATAACTTTTGGTTGAGTTCCAGCACTAGCTCTTGGTTGAGTTCCGAATGTAGATCTTCTATCATTTTTAACACCTTGTTTCTTTGCCTTTTCATTCTTATTATCTTTGGTATTACCTTTAGTAGCATTTCTACTTGTAATATTACTCTTATTATTCTTAATATTTACTTCAGAAAATTTCTTAGCAAGGCTAGTATCACTACCGACAGCTCTAAAACCTTTAAATGTTCTCAAACTTAATTTACTACTACTTTCAATTATAGTATTTTGTATTTTATTTGAAAATGCATCCTCATTAATCTTTCTCAAGACCATCGAACCACTATTCTTATCCTTGCCTTTGCCTTTAGCACCACCATGTACATCCCCTTTCTTCTTGCCTGCACCTCTTCCTATTTTTCTACCACGCTTCTTTCCTTTAAAACTTTTTCCTTTTGATGAAGGTGATGATTCCTTAATATTTAGTAATAAATATAAAAAGTTTCCTGTTGTTTCTGAAACATAGGCACTAACTGCAGGTTTGGTCCTTAGACAATTATTACACAATACATGTTGCATTGAATTCACATTAAGGTTTGTGTCATTACCACACTCCATACATGAACAATCTCTAATCTTTACATAATTATTCCAGTATTTTAAAATCGCACCGTTTGATAAGGAATACACTGTGCTTGGTTTTTCACTCTCTGAATAGTTTTTTTGAAAACATGAATTACAGTATAGAATTATATCATCACCTCCAAATCTTATTATTTGTAATAGATGAATATTATTATTCTGACATTCTTCACAACAAACTTCCTCGGTGTCATCATTATTTGTAATATCTACTACTGTCTTGTGCCTAATGGATGTGAGATGCTTCATCATCTGCTCAGCTTCTGCTACTTCCGAGCATGTCTTACATTGAAATCTAGTTACCATGGTGACCAGTTCACTTTATTGCATTCAACGTATGGATTTGTAATTTGGTTTGATTTTGCTGGTCTTATAAACCTATAATTGATGGTCTTTTTTTCATTACGCAATTCATATAGTTAAGCATTTGAATAGAAACAGTACAAACAAACATTTCTGCTGATTTTTCATGATTTTTCCCCTGTACAAGCTGTACTGCGCAGGTTGTCAGAAAAACAACATCTCTTTTGAAGAAATACTGAATTTTTTGTTATTAAGTAAGTAATTAATCAACCTTGGGTCACATATATCTCCAAATTTATTCTATTAAAACCATCTTAGCTGATATTGGATTAGGTAATTGCTTGAATGAGTTGGTGAGATTGCAATCCGTTAATTAATGGCGTATTTTACATATAAACCAATCGGTAGGCTGATGTCTAATATATAAATGCACTAACTCTTGAGTGAATTCAGTTCGAACAAAAGAACTATTTTAAAATGTCATCATTCCAGTATATTCATTAAAAGCGTGATATCTCCAAATAATAACGAGAACCATTTTTAAATGGGAATTCAGTCATTCCATTACAGGGGAGACCAAACATTTAACATATCAACGCTCCGTTTTCCCTTTTACTTTCTTATAAGGCAATTTCCAGTTTACACGGCACTTAGTTGAAGAATCGTAAACCAAGCCATAACGAAACCAGCTACCGATTGCTTTTCCATCCTATTTAAAAAACTACAACATAATATACAAAGACTGATTTAAGCTCATACTTTCTTTTCTCTTGACAATATTGTACTAAATCAAGATACAAAATTATAATATACACACAAGCAAACAGACAAAAACGTATATATCAATATAATGTCTGCATTTTCTGCAAAAGATTTCAATGCAACAGGCTATTCCAGCTCCCGTCCTACTTACCCTCTATGCTTTTATGAGACATTGGCGTCATACCACAATGGTGCTGAAACTACTTTAGTGGATATCGGTTGTGGTCCCGGTACAGCAACTTTTCAATTGGCGTCTAATTTACCCAATTTTAAAGCTGTTATAGGGACTGATATCTCGGAGACTATGATCAATAGAGCAAAAGATATATGCACAACCACTGATCGGAAGGGTGTAAACTTTTATGTTTCTTCATACGACAATTTTGAGTTCTTGAACGATACCAAATGTGATATGATTACTGCTGTTGAATGCATGCATTGGTTTGATTTTAAGAAATTTGAGGAAGCAGCTAGTAAAAATTTGAGAAAGGATGGTAGTGTAGCCATTTGGGGTTATGTGGATCCAATCTTTGACGATTATCCAGATTTAGATTCCCTAAATGCCGATTTACTCTGTGGTGAGAAACAATTAGGTCCATATTGGCAGCAGCCCGGTAGATCAATCCTGCGAAGTATGCTCAAGAACGTAAAATTTAATGAGAACTTATATCATGATATAAAAGAATTTTATTTCAAGGCAGAGGATATTAGAGATAAGGAGAACGTTGAAATACTAAAACATCCTTTAATCATCACAAAGAGAGTTACTTTGGCGCACTATCGTAATTACCTTAAGTCATGTAGTGCTTACCATGTATGGAAACACGACGAGAAGAACCAGGGAAAGAAAGATATCTGTGATGCATTTATGGATAAGGTGTATGAGTTACATCCAGAATTAAACGACGATTCTGTGGTCTCAGTTACTTACAATTCATTTTATAAATTTGCTAGAAAATTGTAAAATCGTGTACATTAAACTCTTAATACACACTATACATAGTTATAATTTTACATTAAATCTCCTTTTATATAATTAGAGGCTGAATATCTATATTATTAGTAATGCCCTTTAACGTGATTGGTGTAAACATCCACACTACTTTAATTTCCGGGTGCTAATTCAAATTAGTAAAGCGAAATTTGTGCATGACAAAATTAACATTAGTAACCAATATTATGAGTATTTTACACCCAAGAAGCAAGATGGGGCAACAATATACACATGCTCTCCACCGCATGTTGACTAAGAGGGTAAAAGTTGCACCTCATAGATTAGAAAGATTGTTTATGCATCTACCTATTAGGTAGAACTATCATGCATTGTTACTCAGGCTCCTGCTGAGTTACTATAAATATATAAATTTATTTACTAGGATTTGTAACCATTATTTAAAATTAATTTCTTGGATCCTTATACTTTAGTTATTTGTAATAGAACGAAAACACATTCGTCAATATCGATTGCTTAGTTTAAATGTTTGTTATAGAAGTTTTAAGCAAATCTCATTTAGAAGAAGTTGTTACGTCTGATAACAAGAACAAACTACTAGTCCTATATTTTTATTCAGACAAGAGTGGGCCAAGTAAACTTGTAGACCAAAGAATCAAAGAAGCAAGTAGTCAATATACAAAGGATGCCATAATATTTTTATTCATCAATACCCAAAAAAATAAAGAATTATCACAGTTGTTTAGTATCGCAACAACAATAGAACCATATTTAGTTATAATTAAAAATGGGTTTATATTAAGGAAACTCTCGGGTGCTGATATTACTGATTTTGTGTTGAGTCTAGATGAATGTTCGGAAACTTTATACAATAATTCCAATATTCAAAATAACCATTACCAATTAGGTGAGGATTATCCTTCCGAATTTGAATCAAGCGATGAGGAAATTTATAATGATTCTGAATTAAATATAGAATTTAACGATAGGTTGTCAAAACTAGTACATGCTGCGCCAGTAATGCTCTTCTTGAAAGGCAACCCAAGTCAACCACATTGTAGATATTCCAGACAATTAGTGAGTATATTGAGGGGGAATAATATAAGGTTTGGCTATTTTGACGTTTTAAGAAATGAATCGGTAAGGAATGGGATGAAAAGATTTTCTGATTGGCCAACTTATCCACAATTATATATCCATGGGGAATTTCAAGGCGGATTGGATATTCTTAAAGAAAATTTACAAGAAGACCCAAATTTTATAAATACAATCTTAGATAACCAAATATAGCCTCAATTGGAATTATTTTCATCTACGAGAATATAGAAATTTTAATAATTCTTGTTTTATGTATATATACTTACATATACATAAATATGCTTTCCCTGTTTCTTTCATATGCAATTTCAAAAAGAAACTAGCTTCTGACACATCTCTTATAGAACTTCTAAATCTGGGTCAGAAAGTGATTCGTCAATAAATGCCTTATTCCCATTAGAACTACGAGGCTTCTTTTGTGATAACAGTTCATATAACGAGTCGTCCTCGTCTTCGTCCTCGTCATCATTAACGTTGTCACTATCTACAATAGAATCATCCAAGAGATTATCTTCTTCGGAATCGTTGATATCTATATTATATAGTTTAAACTCTTCTTGCTGTTTTATATCAATCAATTTTTTCAATTTGATATTCATTTCACGTCGTAGTCCTTCAACTGACTTCTTATTTTCATTTTCATTATCATCAACAGTTATAATCGTTTGGTCCGATTCAATAGATCCTATATTCCCACCAATTCTATTCATAACATCAATAGCATTATCGACTTCCATCGAATCCTTATGCAAAACCTTTAGTTTTCCTTTCTCACTGATAGAAAGTGAATTCATATAATGTATTATTGATTGCTTCTTATAATTTCTTTGTTTTCGTATTAAAGGGGCAAAATAGCCATAATCAAGAACAATATCTTTATATGAGGGTGCAGAGTTGTATTTATAAACCGAGATATTGAAATAATCATCACTTTGCAGTTTAAATTCGTTAATTAATCTCCGTATCTTCCAATCCGATGGGAAATTCGTCTTGCCATGGTGGGGGTCCCCATTAATATCTAGACCATGGAATACACAACGAACCTTTCGAACTGCAAATTCCAGAGACTCTGGAACCACTGATTCAATTGTGTCACTTTCACTTAAGGAATCTGTTATGATTGCCGCTGTCGATATATCAAACTCACTCTTATTAAACGAACTGTAATTCTCTAGTAACCCTAATTTAAAATTGGAGTTGGATAACATACCATTGGCTGATTCTATCAATGTGTTAACCATCTCATGATCATCTTGGGTATCTCGTGATCCGTGTATAACTTTCCCAATAGCGTGAAAATACGAAGTCGACTCCTTTCTTGTTGTTAAATCTAAGCTACTCTTAGCCTTAGCCCAAAATTCTAAGGTACATATCCCAGATCTTATATCACCACAATTATTTGATATATTATTAATAAATTCTACCCTCTGCTGCCATTTTTCATTTTGTTTCAGTAGCTTTTGTTCATGTATACATATTCTGTTCAATACACTCTTCATCAAAGTCATATTAATTGGATTGAACTTTATTCGTTTGAGCTTTGTGTGATTTAGTATTTCGTTCCCTAAGATTGTTTCTGCAGTGTAAACATTATCAATATTAAACACATTAAAATTTGCACTATTACTATCGATCTCACACTCTGAGAGACAGACTACCAAAGGAGGTAAGGCTACTTCTGAACTATATAGCCACTCTAATAAGACATTTTGAAATGCTTTTCGTGTATTATCATGAAATACATTTGGAATATCTTCAACTAATATAACTGCTAAATTAGAACCTACTTTATATTTAGCTTGCTTTAAAAATTCACGAAAATTTTCTAATTGTGGTAAATCATTAATCACTGTATCATTACTATATTCAATAAGATCAGTTTTTTCATTATTTTGATTTAGTCGAAGTGTATTATTACTTATCCCATTAGTTTTATGTCGTGGTACTAATAATCGAGCTAAATTCTTAAGTACAGTACTTTTGGAACTACCACTTGGTCCTGTAAGTAGTAATATTCTAGTATCTCCATTTCTATTTAATATTGACTCTAACTCTTTGGTTACGTCGGCCAATTTTCTTTTATGTATTGCCACTTCATCCAAATTCATTGGTTGGTATTTCTGAAACCATGGCATGTTACCATAATCATCATTTTGATCTTCCACAAATATGTTTTCAGCTCTATTAATTTCCAGCATTGACGTATTCTTAGATTTTTTTCGTACTGGAGAAGTTGACCTGGATTTACTCCATTCTGTTATCTGATCAGTTAATGAACTCAGGCTATATGAAAGAGTAGGCCGTTTATTGAGACTTGGATTATTCATAACATTTGGAGTTACTATATTCCTTAGTCCTCTAGATAGAATGCAACGATAGCTTCGCAATATGCCCTTGTAGATGAGCTATCATGTGTGAATGATTAATTTATATTACTTTAAATTTAATCACTTTTAACGGCTTGAAAAATATTTTAGTTATAAACATACATAAATTTCATGATAGTAAAGTACAAATAATACAGAGCGATTAAACTAGAATAGAACAAGACTCATCGACTTGTATCTAAATTTAGAAACGCATTCAGATACACTCACTTATCGGTATTAAACATGACGGAGAAACATAACGAGAATGACAAGTCAAGGTCATCCAAAATTAAGGAACTTTATCGTTACGATGAGATGTCCAATAAAGTTCTAAAAGCAGATAAAACGTTGCAAACAATACAATCTGACCCTTTGAGAGACGCTGAAATATCTCAACCCAAATCTATGAGCGGAAGAATTCTAGCTAAGGAAATGGGTGCTAGTGTTAGGAAGGATGTTACAGATACTGAAAGAGAGATGGCAAAGAAAGAAGTAGACTCTACGACATTGATACAATCTACATTAAAACCAAAAAGTACTATAAGTTGGAAAACTCAAAAGAATAATTCTACAATTTTAGATATGGAGAAGGTTTCTACTTTCAAGTATTATCCCACAACACCTGAGAATGCAGAAATATATGAAGATATATTAGAATGGGTTACTGAATTACTAGGTAATGACATTCCACATGATATTATATTAGAAACAACTGATATTTTTATTGCTGACTTAAAAACCAAAGAAGACGAGGCAGATGGTCTTGTAGATAAGAAAAGGGAGAAAATCGAAGAAGATCTCGACCTTAAAATAAATCCATCAAAATTTGCAGAATTACTGAAATTAACTAGAAAAATAAATGACTTTGGAATTAAAGTAACGACAAAGAAAGATGACGTGGTTACTATATTAGCTGGTAATGGATCAGATGACGAAGAATACGATCGGAATACATTAGAGCAAGACATTTTACAGGAAAACGAGGACGAAGAATTGGAGAATGAGTCTAATGATGTTGAAGAGGAAGTAATATTAGATATAAAATTACAAAATAATACAGAAGATATTTTTACAATTGCGAGAAAGTCTAACTTCATACCTCCAATATATGCAATTAACGAGGAATTTATTAAAATTTTATTAACTGAGGAATCTGATCATAACAATACTAAACATATCCAAAGTATTACAATAAAATTAATGAATGAATTGGAAAACACAGAATATGACCCAAAGCGTTTACAACATAATATTACAAAGTTACTCACTTCACATCAAGAAGAAACAATATCATTTATTGTAGAACATAGGCTTAAACTATTGTGGGGTCTCAGGTTAGCAAAATCAAATGAGGAGACGATACCGCAATTGATAGATGAGATGTCTTCTAGGGGTCTAAATTATCTAGTACGAGAGTATGAAAGCAAAGAAACAGCTGAATCAAAAAGAAAACTCGAACAATTATCAGATCCCGAAGACGAAGGTAAGCACTATAGTGCCAAGAAGACCAAAAATAGTAATCCCATAGATATTCCAATTATATTAGATTTAGAAGCATTAAAGTTTGATCAAGGTTCAAAGTTAATGACAACTACGAAAGTTACATTACCCGAAGGATCTTTTAAAAGAATCAAACCATCGTATGAAGAAATACATATACCTGCACCGACTAAAGTTGTTATAGATTATGAATTAGTGCCAGTTTCCAATCTCCCTCAGTGGGCCAGAAAAGCTTTCCCAACTGGCGAAACGGAAACTTTTAATACTGTTCAATCCAAAGTCTTCTCAGCAGCGTTTCAAACTGACGACAACCTATTAATTTGTGCACCTACAGGTGCTGGTAAAACAAATGTAGCAATGCTAAGTGTACTTCGAACACTAAACAATTATTATAATGAACCTGCAAAAAAACTCAACTTGAAAGGATTTAAGATTGTATACATCGCTCCGTTAAAAGCTTTAGTACAGGAGCAAGTTAGGGAATTTCAAAGGAGGTTATCTCCATTTGGGATCAAAGTTGCAGAATTAACTGGTGATTCCAGATTGAGCAAACAACAAATTTTAGAGTCTCAAATTCTAGTGTCCACTCCAGAAAAATGGGATGTTATAACAAGGAAAAGTGATGAATCATCATTTGTTCAGTTAGTCCGTCTTATCATAATCGATGAAATACATTTACTGCATGACCAGAGAGGCCCTGTCATTGAAAGTATAGTGGCTAGAACACTATGGTCTGATAACAAAAGGGATATCCCAAGAATGGTAGGCCTTTCCGCCACTTTACCAAACTATAAAGATGTAGGAAAATTTTTACGTGTTCCAGAAAAGGGACTTTTTTATTTTGATGCGTCTTATAGACCTTGTCCATTAACACAACAATTTTGTGGTATAACAGAACAAAATTCATTGAAGAAAATAAATGCTATGAATGAAGCATGCTATGATAAAGTACTTGAGACTGTTACAGAAGCAAATCAAGTTATTATTTTTGTTCACTCGAGAAAAGAAACCGCTAGAACTGCTAATTGGTTAAAGTCTAAATTTATATTGACCGACAATTCAGACAAGTTAGTGAACTCAGAGGCAGGGTCTAAGGAAATTTTAACATCTGAATTAGAAAATGTACAAGATCCGAATTTAAAAAAATTATTATCTTCTGGTATTGGTATTCATCATGCAGGGCTTTCGAGAAAGGACAGATCCCTTTCTGAAGATCTTTTTGCAGATGGGTTACTTAAAGTCTTAGTCTCTACCGCAACTCTTGCTTGGGGTGTTAACCTACCCGCACATACCGTTATTATTAAAGGCACTGATGTATATTCTCCTGAAAAGGGAACTTGGGAACAATTATCACCTCAGGATATCCTCCAAATGCTAGGTAGAGCTGGTAGACCTAGATATGATACGCATGGGGATGGTATTATAATTACCAACCAATCTGATGTTCAATTCTACTTAGCAGTGCTAAACCAACAATTACCAATCGAATCCCAATTTATATCTTGTTTAGTTGATAATTTAAATGCAGAGGTTGTTTCAGGAAAAATTAAGAATATAAATGATGCTGGCATGTGGCTCAGCTATACGTACCTCTATGTGAGAATGCTTGCAGCTCCAGAGCTATACAAAATTGAGGACATAGATTCAGATCCTAATTTAAGTTCTTTCAGGAAAACCCTTGCTCATTCTGCATTCAATATTTTGCATACTCAAAATTTAATAAGATATAATGTTGAAACAGGATTGGTTGAACCTACAGAGCTTGGTCGAATTGCATCATATTTCTACATCAAATACAGTTCAATGAACGAATATAATAGAGAACTCGATCAGCATACCCCACAGTTAGATATATTTAGAATATTTGCATTGTCTGAAGAATTCAAATACGTCAATACTAGACAAGAAGAAAAGAAAGAACTAAAGGAATTATTTGAAAAAGCACCAATCCCTATCAAAAGTGATATTAACGATCCATTAACCAAGATCAATATTTTGTTACAAGCTTATATTTCAAACCTCAATTTTGATGGATTTGCATTAAATGCAGATATGGTTTTTATTCAACAGAATGCTGGTAGACTTTTAAGGTCTATGTATGAACTATGCTTAAAAAAAGGATGGGCAAACCCTACAAGAGCTTTACTAAATTTAGGTAAATCCGTCGATAGAAGAATGTGGGTTACTAGTTCACCGTTGAGACAATTTAAACATTGCCCCATTGAAGTCATTAAAAGAACAGAGGCATCAAACATACCCTGGTCAACATATTTATTATTAAAATCTCCTGCGGAAGTTGGCCAAGCTATACGATTCGAAAAATATGGTAAATTTGTTTATGATCTACTTCAAAGATTTCCCAAAATTTCCCTTAAATGTGCTATCCAGCCGATCACACCCAGCTTATTGAATTTTGATTTAGAAATATTACCAAATTGGATATGGGATTCCAAGGTACATGGATTTGCTGAGTCATTCGTAGTATTCGTCGAGGATATCGATGGGAATGAAATCTTATATAGCAACTCTATTCTAATTAAACCAGACGCGATGGGAACTACTTTATTGCTAGATTTTTCATTGCAACTTACACCATCTCAACAAAAAAGATTGCCTCCTAATTATTTTATATCAGTTATCTCTGAGAGATGGTGGCATAGTGAGTGTCAAATTGCAGTTCGAATGGATAACGTTAAACTTCCAAAGAAATTCCCTGCTCCAACACCTATTAGTGATAATACTTTACTAAGTACATCTGCACTGGAAGAAAATGAATTTATTGATACTTTTGATTTTAATACTTTCAACAAGATACAAAGCAACGTTTTTGAACCGATATATAACTCAAATGCAAATATATTTGTAGGGGCAGCAAAAGGTTCCGGTAAAACTACTCTTGCAGAATTGGCACTACTAAACCACTGGAGACAAAACAAAGGGAGAGCATTATTTATTTCACCATCTCAAGATAAAATCGACAAGTTATTAAATATTTGGAATGGTAAATTTTCAGGTATTGTTGGAGGAAAGGTCGTGAACAAACTAGATGATAATTCGTCATTAAACCTGCGTATTATTGCACAAAGTCATTTAATATTAGCAACCCCAGAACAATTCAATGTCATATCTAGTCGCTGGAGACAGAGAAAAAATATCCAAAGGTTAGAACTTCTTATATTTGATGATATCCATGAAGTTAGTAATGGTATTTCTGGTTCAATATACGAAAACATTATTTCAAGAATGATGTTTATTTCAACTCAATTAGAAATAGGCACCAGAGTGATTGCTTTGTCTACATGCTTAACTAATGCTCGTGATTTTTCTGAATGGATTGGTGTTGATAAGGATAACATTTTCAATTTTTCTCCACAAGAAAGACTTGAGCCTATTCAAATTCATCTGGAAGGGTTTGCCAATGCTGAGCATGTTGAATATACTGATTCAATGGCTAAACTTGCATTCGAAACTTCTTTCAAATCTTCATCCGCAAGTTCAACGCCATTAATCTTTTTACCTTCACGTAAAAATTGCGTCAACTTGAGTCATACATTTGTATCATATGCAGAATCAAAAAATTGGGATATGGTGAAGGTTGAGGCGGAAGAACTTGATACTTATCTGAATCGTGTTTATGACAGTGCATTGAAAAAACCTCTACAAAATGGTATCGGAATCATATATAAAGGTATGAAAAAGAGAGATCGGAACATTGTTGAACAGTTATATGAGTTTGGTGGTTTATCTTTTCTATTTGTAACGTGCGATATGCCTGATAATTCTCCAAAATCAGATTTGGTTGTCATTTTAGGAACGCAAATGTTTGAAACTAGAGAACAGAGATACGTCAGTTACCAGGTCAACACATTGTTAGAGATGGTCGGTAATGTTAAGAAACAGAAATCTGGTGCTCCTGGTAAAACAATAATCTTAACAACTTCGAATAAAAAATCATATTATAAAAAATTCTTGGGAGAATCGCTTCCAACAGAAAGTTTCATGTATTTCCATTTACATGAATCATTTATCAACGAGATAAGTAATATGATTATAAAAAGAAAACAAGATTGTATTGATTGGATTACATACACATATTTTTATCGTCGTATTCATGCAAATCCAACTTTTTATGGTGTTAAAGATACATCTTCCTATGGTATTTCTGCATACTTGACAGAATTGGTTGAGTCTACCTTGAATGACCTAACAGAAATATCTTTAATTGAAATTGAGAAAAAAGATATCTCAGACCAAGAGGAAAAAGCAGAAGAAAAAGAATTTGAATTTGATGAAACTCACGAAGTAATATCGCCTCTGAACGGCTGCTTAATCAGTAACCACAATAATATCTCATACATCACGATACATTCATTTATTAATAATTTGTCAAGAAGTTCTACATTAAAAGATATCTTAGAATTATTATCACGGGCTGCTGAATTCGAAGAAATTTTGTTAAGACAAAATGACCTTTCGAAACTTGAAAAATTACAAAGAGTTTTACCTTTAAAATTTTCAGGAGTTGTCGGTATTGATTTTACTTCTTACAAAGTGTTTTTACTATTGCAAGCATATTTTTCTAGACTAGAGCTCCCAGTTGAGTTTGAAATGGATTTACTTTTAATTCTGAAAAAGGCTATTCCAATGGTAAACGGTATTGTTGATATTCTATGCGGTAATGGTTATTTGAATGCTACAACAGCAATGGATCTTTCTCAAATGGTAACTCAGGGTGTCTGGGATGTCGATAGTCCTTTAAGACAAATACCGTACTTTAATGAGGATATTTTAACTAGGTGTGCAGAAAAGAAAATAGAAACAGTTTATGATATAATGGCCTTAGAAGATGAAGACCGTGAAGGAATCATGACTATGGGAAATAAGAAGTTAGTTCAAGTGGCAAAATTTATCAATAATTACCCTAATATTGAAATGAAATACACGTTTAATCAAGGATCATCTGTAACTGCAAACATATCCAATAGAATTACTATCAACATTGCAAGAGATGATGAACCTGATAGTTTGGAAGTTGTTTCAGAGAAATATCCATATAAAAAAATGGAAAGTTGGTGGCTGGTAATCGGCGAGACTTCTAACAGAGAATTATATGCTATGAAGAAGGTATCATTGAATGCAGAAGCTCAAAGTTATGACCTAGAATTTTCAATCTCTGAGATAGGAAAACACAATTTAACAATATGGTGCATTTGTGATTCATATCTAGATGCTGATAAAGAAGTTTCGTTTGAAATTGAAGTAATCTAGTCTAGCTACCGGAACTCTAATAATACACAGATACTTAACACGAGACTATTATGGTATTACGATTATTCTAGAAAGTTCTTAAATGATTATGAAAATATAAGCTTGTACCATGGTTTAAGTGTGTATGTAGAATGGGTGTACTATAAGAACAGAAACTAGTAGAATGGCATAGAGACTTCTAGAAGAAGAACTTATTTAGGAAAAAAACCTAAAGTATAGAAAGATGAATAATGTTCAAGAAGATAATCAAGTTATTCATCAATATACATATATCACTTATATACAATTTATAAGAAATCAGGAGAATTAATAACCATTCAATATACATACATATTAAGAATAATAACCATTTATAGAAATATTTCATTATAAAGTAATTAATGTCGGATCTAAAAAACACCAATCGTTACTAACACATATAGTAGTAATATTAAAACAATACTCTTAAAAGAAAAAAAGCTATTAATTCACGTTTAATTTAAATATTTTTATGTATGATGAATATAAATGCGTTTGTATAATTATCAGTCCTTATATTTGCACCTATACCATTTGAATGTCATCTTCTTGATCTGTAATAACTTGGATATTATCTTCCTTTATGATTTTAGGAATACTTTTTTCGTTTTGAAATTTCAATAAATCATCCAAATCCCAAACTGATACACCTTCCTGGTCTTTTGGATCTGTTGGCTGAGCCATCGTTCTCAAAAATTGTTTAGCATTAGAAATAGCCATATCAGTCGAAAGATTTAAATCTGCATCGGACAAACCTTGTGCAATCCATTTTGGTAATTGACTTTTTTTTCTTGAGAATCTACGGTCAGCTAATACCATTACACCATAATCATCTTTACCTCTCAGAACTCTACCCAAACATTGAGCAGCATGCCTCATTGCATCAAATGATAAGAAATCATTTTCTCTAATCTGATAATTTTCCCTTAAGAATTCTAAACGGGCTTTCAAAATACGAGATTCTGTATATTGGAAGGGAATGCCAATCATAAGGACTGTCCTACCATATTGATGATCAAAATCAATACCTTCTGAGACTTTACCTCTTGCAACAGATAGTAAAATAGCACCTCTACCATTAGAGCATGCCTTTCTATAAGTTTCTAAAGCGAGCGATGTTTCTTGAGCATCTGGTGTTTCTACAAGAATTAATTTATGTTTCCAGACCTCGTCCAATATACCCATAGTTTGCCACATCGAAACAATACTTTCCATATATAAATATGAAGGAAAGAAAACGACCATACCATCTGGTGTTATCTTAGAAAATTCTACCAACATCGAACCATAATTACGAACAATACTTGGGTCATTTCTGATTTCAAACCTTGAAGAAATTGCTACTTGGTCTGACCCTTTTGCAATAATCATCGGTAAGAAAGATTTTTTAGCCAAAGTCATTGCATATGACTTTTGCAAAACAGTCTCAAAATTTAGCATCCTTGGATACATGTCTAATGGAGATATTGTACCTGATGTTATAATTACAGAAGAAAATCTTTCAAACACTGGTTTAATTGCAATAGATGCATCGAGACAGGTAAATCTCATTATTGGATTTGGAACCGCTGCATTTTCAATCTCATAGGGTTCAATTATTAACAAGAACCCATCCTCATAAGTTGATATTAGTGTAGCAAATGTAGCAATATCCTTTAATGCATTAAAATCTTCCACATCAGTAACTTCTAAGGTTCTCACTAATAAAGATAAACGCTCAGAGCAAAATCTTAATGGCTTTCTATCAATAAATGTTAATTGTTTCAAGTGTTGAAGAAAAGACTTTGGTGTTTCAGATATTACATGTAAGACTTTCATTCTGGTCTTTAAATACTCAATCAATCTCTTTAAGAATGAAACGAAATGTTCTGCTCTTCTAATATTCCCAGGAATAGCTTCAGTTAATAAATCTTCAGAAAGAATAGGAGTCTCTACAAACGATTCTTCTTCTGGCCTTAATATATCACTAGCGTGTAAACCACTAACTAATTTTTCATATTCATCTTGCAATTTTTGTGAATCAACTTTACGAACTTCCTCAATTTTATCTTCCAATGAATTTGCACCCTTTGTTGCTTTTCGTAATACATCGTTTGTCAAATCTAGAGACAAAGATTCTATACATACATTATCAATATTATGCGCTTCATCAAAAATGACAATACTATCTTTTGAAACTTCTTTCGAGACTCTTTCCGCAATCTTGGGATCTAAAAGATAATGATACGAATAAATAATAATGTTGCAAAGAGAAATCATACGACGTACAGTAAAATATGGACAAATAGTTTTTTCTTCACAATACTTTATCAATTTTTCAAAAGAATAGACCCCTTTCGGCAAATAATCACTAACCTCCATTTCACCAAGATTCTCATGATAATTACACAATTCTACATCTGCGTCTGGATCTTCTTGTAATTTTCTCTTGTTGGCACCGTTACTTATTCTACGACATTTCTCATCCACTACAGATCCTAATTTTTCCTTCGAGACAACAGGATGCAAACATAGGTTCTTTCTTGAGGTTAAACCTAAACCTCTAAAATCCTCATGGTATCCTAATTCACGAGCTCTATAATCCATTAGGTTTTCTAATTCCACTAAGGTTTTTTCAATTTCTGACATGGTACGAGAACAATAAATAATCTTTCTATGTTCAGGATAGTGCATTTGATAAGCTACTGTTAAGGAAAGCAATGAGACTGTTTTACCAGTTCCTGATGGCATTTCTAGGATACTATTACCACCTGCATCCAGTGTCTTTTTGATATCACACATATATTGATATTGCTCTGGATAGATTTTTGGATACGGAAACAGTACGGGTAGATCATCGATAAAGAATTTCATTTTAGGGTTTAATTATATATATTAGCTAATTAGTATTTATCTAGAGCCAGTTTATTTACACACTTTATACATGTTGCGTATATATAGATAGTTGCAATTCAAATATGGATATTTGATCTTGTTTCCTTCCTACACACATAAGGAATTAAATTTTTGGAATTTTTCAATCCATACGATTTGAAGATGACCCGGACGCTTCAACCAATCTCAAGATTTTTGGTAGAATAATGTCAGAAGTTTCACCATGGACTACGTTCAAGAGACCTCTCTCTGAATAGTAGTTTCTTAATGGACCCATCATTTCTTTATACTGTTTGAGCCGCTCAATTAGGGTTGTCTCATTATCATCCATTCTTTTCACCAATGGTTCCCCTGTAATATCATCCTTACCAGGAACCTTTGGTGGATTATATGATATGTTGTAAATACGACCACTTGGTATATGGATATATCTGTTTTGAATCCTCCCTAAAATTGCTGATTCTGGGACAGCTAACTCGATAACCATTGTTAAATTCTCTTTCTTGGGAGTCAATAGTTGAAAGAGTGATGTTGCTTGATTTAATGTTCTTGGAAACCCATCTAAAATCCACGGGGAAGAGTCAATGCCGTTGTTTTCAGCAGATATTGAAAGAATACGGTTTGAAATTAATGTTGTTATTAAATTATCAGGAACTAATTTACCACCAGATATGCATTTGGAGAGCTGCAACGCTTGCGGCGTCTCATATTCAATCTCTTGGCGTAAAATATCACCTGAGGATATTGATGTAAGGTTTGGGATATGAACCTTTAGTTTTTTAGTCAAAGTGCCTTTTCCTGAACCTGGGGCACCGAGTAAAAGCAACCGTAGAGGCTTGATGGGTTTGAGGATTTTAGAATTCATTTCAATGAGTAAAACTCTGAAATTATAAATTAAAAATATACCTGAACAAGGATAGGATTATTAAGTCGATTTTTAAATGATTAAAATAGTAGAATAGGCCAGTCAATTAAATTTTTGCTTGTATCCAGGTATGATTAAATCTTCCTTATATATCTCTTAACACATGTGAAATTACTCGGGAGAGCTTCGGGCAAAAAATCAAACCAAAAACAAGAAATGTTGAGATTCGACTGAAAGAAATAATCAACACAAAGCAACGACTTATTGAACAACTATTATTACCTTATTTTATTTGTTAAATCAGAGTTTGAAGTACATTACTATTCCTACTAATGACTATTTGTAATTTGTATGCTTATTTTATGAGGCTTTAGAAACTATGTTTTTACATTGAAGAAATGATGATGGTTGGAGTTACGGTCACCCGACGATGACAGGGTTTATTTGCATAAGTATATTAATGTGTGTACATGAATGTATATGAATGTATATATATTTATATCAATTATACTATCGTGTTGGAATCGATATCATTACTTGCATTTGCAGTACTTCCATCGTTTACATCATTTGGAACACAGGGTATCTTTTTATTTAAATGCTGTAAAACATGGTCTCTTCTTTTGAATCTTTTGCCACATTTTGGGCAAGAATACGGCTTCTCACCAGAGTGAACAGATTTCTTGTGTCTTGTCAAGTGATGTCCAGATGAAAATTGTCTCTTACATTCTTGACATATGTATACTTTACCAAACTTTGAAACAACAATTTCTTCCTCGGCAAATTTATTTGGTGGTGGATGTATTATGGATGTACCTTGTAATTTTGATTTCTTTGTTGCTGAATTCATTAATGAATCCGTTGTGGTTGGTGACGATGCTGATGAGGAGGGTTGTAGTAATGCTGCTTCTGATGGTGCATTCATGTTCGAGTCTAATGTCGACGCGAGCAATGATGTTGTTGTTATAGCTTCTGCTGTTGCTAGTGCTGACGTAGGTGATGATAGAATTCTCTTTTGTAATTTTGGCTTCTTCGATATTGGTAAGCCATTTACATTCGAATGTATTAAGTTGTTGTTATTAACACTTTCTATTTGATTTAATGATGAATATTTAAGACTATTATTAGTGTTATTTGATGGGGTATTAATATTAGTAATATTATTGTTGTTTATAGGCCCTAATTGGCTTGGATTTTGAGTTTCAATAGAAGTTAAGGATATCGGACTTCTTGAGGATTCTCTAGAAATATTTAATGTTACAATGTTTGATGATTTTGGTCTTTTAATAAATGGTATTGTTGATGGCGATGCTGTGCTATAATTTGAAGAGAATGTTTGTAAAAGTGGGCTATTGGAGTTATTGTTTAAGTTTGATAATAGTTTATTGTTTGAACTTGATAATGGAACGGGTTGGTATGCTAATGGATTATTATTATTATTATTATTATTATTATTATTTGAATACATGGATGATTTCAATGAATTGTTATTTCCATACGGTTCAATTGGTGAATTCAACATCGGTTTCCTTAATCTTGGCGACGAGTTACCGCTATTTGCCATTGAAGTCAAACTTAATGCTAATAAATTATCATCATTATAGTCAAACAATGCAGAAGATGGGGCACTTGTATAGGATCGTACAGCCAATGGTGCTAATGTAGTACTATTGCTATTTGTGTTCGAACTGTTATTATGATTATGATTATTATTATTGTTATTATTACTGCTACTACTACTACTACTATTATTATTATTATTATTATTATTATTATTATTATTATTTGACATTGTTTTATTAATCAAAGCACTTATTGGAGTGTTACTGCTGTTGGTTGGGTCACTCAACTGCATAGGCTGTGGCGACAGTAGTTTTTTCTTCTGAAATTTCAAAGTTGTGTCATTTAACGTTGGTTCAATAATATTTGAAAGATCCATCATTCTTGATAAGAATGGAGAAGAAACCCTACTGATTGATTGATTGATGCCAGTAGAATTAAGTGAGTTTATACCTGTGCCGTTGTTATTTGTTCCGTTTATGGATTCTGCGACTGTAGTAGAAACAGTATTATTATCATTGTTATCACTAGTATTACCGGTACTACTCATTGTTGTGTGATTCAAACTGGGACTAGTCGATCTGAGGGACATATTTTGTGAATGCGATGGCTGATTTAATTTTGGAAACATAGATGGTAAGGTGCTATTATTACTATTCTGTCTTTCTATGTTCTGTAACTCTTGTGAACTGTGATTTAAAAGTTCATTGAAATTCTTATTTTTGTTGTTTGCCAAATTCCAGTTTTCCTTTAGTTTATCAACGTTAATATCAACTGAATCGTTTATACAGAGACATTTCTTTGAGTTCCTTCCTATTTCGAACCAGTCATCTAGTGCGAAGTTAACAGATTCTGCTACGTTGTATCCGTAATTGAACCCAGCATGATATCCATAAGGATATGTTATAATGAATTCATTCTGGTAATGTGTGATTTTGTTAACTCTAATGCCGTTTTCTTTTAAGACTTTTGGCGAAATCAGAAAGGATTTATGTCTTAGGAATTCTTTACAATTTTTATATTCGCTTGGAAACTGATCCTTCATATATTCATAAAATTTCTTTTCATCTGCTTGTTGTATGGAGTACCATTGTTTTGGAGCACCAAAATGTATGAAATTTATTGAGTATAGATCTTTGTCTTCCAAATGCCAAGCAAACGTTGCTTTCCAAAGACCTGCGTAAAGGTATGAATTGTTGACACCAGGGATCTTATCATCGAGGTAGTCCAGAACGTTCGGTAAATTTGCGACGTTCCAGATTTTTAATTTTTCTGAAAACAATGATCCTGGAGTATCTGCACCATACATTGGAGTTGTAAAATTCAAAGTTTTCCAATAATACGACTCTAGGAAATTTAATCGTTCGGTATTACTAAACTGGTCTAGATTATAATCGTTGTAGTTTGGCTGAAAGTCTATGAAATCCTGCGAAGTGAAACTATTTTCAAAGTTTTTTAATTTAATCTTTGTTGATTTTTTGGCTGTTGTACTGTTATCTTTCTTTGAATGCGAAGTTTCTGGCAAGCTGTAGTCATATGAAAGGTCTTTCCATTGGACTATATTATAAGTTTTGTTCTTTTCAACGTTTTGCACTACATACACGCCTTTGTTTCCAGATATATGTTGTTGTATAGGGGATCTAATCTTTATAGATTGCAGGGTCTCGTAACTTGGTGGAATCTCCAGCATATCAACCCAATCCTTTGGTGGAATAATTTTCACAATACCACTCTGCATACCGTACTTGTTGATTGCTTTCATATATGGGTAGAAATCTTTAAATTGATCGAACGACGGTTTAAAGACGGGCACCCCGTCAATAATCTGATCAGGTATAACTTGTAGATCGTTGTTACTCATAAATGAACGAATTGCTGTTATTAGCGGGCCTGTTTTTCTGTTTTATATTATGTAATGTTAATAATATAGATATATGTCTACCAAATAAAAGTATAAAAGTCAGATATTTTTTTAACTTTGTAATGTGTTCTATGGTGAAAAGGGCTTCTATGTTGTGTTATTTTAGGGATCCTTTGAAAAACCGATTGATTATTCAAACCTTGTTAAATAGAATGTGTGCAATAAATATTGGGAACCAAAAACTGAACACAAGAAACTAAAGATCGGAGAAAAAGAAAAAACAATGGATAGAAAGTAGTAAAGAATCGGAACGTGTATTATATAATCTTGTGGGAAACAACTCAACTACTGATATTAGTACTTGGACAGACACAACTACCAAGCAAAAACCTTTCTTTCTTTCTTAGTTGCTTACTTGATATCAAACTAGCCAATATACAATACAGTAATATACTATTGCTATTACAGTGTAGTAATATCGCAAATTCTGTTTAAAGTGGAAAATTTTTTTGCGATGAGTATTTTTCAATATGTGAAACCAGTTTGACCCCTGTTTTTTTAGTGTGTCGTGCGGATGTTTCTGGCAGAATCCCCTTTTTTGTTTCTTTTTTTTTACGGAGAAAAATTTGATTTTCCTGTCACGTGTTTGGCCGGGTGATTAAAATTGAAAAATATTGAAAAATTTTATGCTTTTTGTTTTTGCGATGAGGAGTGAAAAGTTTTGTTTGATATTGGTCAAGTTAGCAATATGTCGAGGTGTGTCTTGCAGTATGGATCTGGGGGTTTTACGGATAGGTGCGATTACTAATTGATGTTTAGAGCATATCAGTTATCGATCACTAGTTGTAGAAAGTTTTATTCAAAGATGGCTTCATCCGTATCACAAAGTTTACCAAAGATAGTCCTGACTCAGAAGGAAAATGATATCTGTGATTTATTAAAGGATTTTACCAATGAATATAATAGCAAGAATATAGCTAAGGAACCGTTGACACTAAGGATTACAGGAGGCTGGGTTCGTGATAAATTACTGGGCCAGGGATCACATGATCTTGATATAGCGATAAATGTCATGACTGGTGAACAGTTTGCAACAAACTTGAACGATTATTTACAGATTCATTATAATAAATACGGTATAAAACCACATTCGATCCATCGTATAGAGAAAAACCCTGAGAAATCGAAGCACTTGGAAACCGCAACTACAAAGTTGTATAATATCGAAATAGATTTCGTTAATTTAAGATCAGAGGAATATACAGACGACTCAAGAATACCTGTAGTCAAATTTGGCACCCCAAAGGAGGACGCGTTGAGAAGAGATGCAACTTTGAATGCTCTGTTCTATAATATTTCAACAGGTGCAATAGAGGATTGGACAAATCACGGTATTAAGGATTTGCTAAGTGGTGTTTTGAGAACTCCTTTACCACCAAGACAGACATTCTTGGACGATCCATTAAGGGTTTTAAGGCTGATTAGATTCGCATCAAGGTTTAATTTCAAGATTGATTCAGAGGTAATGAATGAAATGAATGATAAAGAAATAAACAAGGCTTTTCTAGATAAAATCTCAAGGGAAAGAGTCGGTGTGGAGATGGAAAAAATATTAAAAGGACCGAATCCCTTTATTGCATTGCATATAATCCAAAGAATACATTTTGATAATGCTATATTCTTTTGGCATAACGATCCTTCTATTGTTGATTTCAATATGAAAACTCTGTCACAGGGTGAAGTTAGCAAGATTGATCAGCTCTATAATCATGGAATTTTGAATAACCATCTCTTAAATTTCTTAAGCCAATATGAAAAATTTATTGAACAGGTACCACTAGTTTCAAATTTCTTCTTGCAAAAGGGACCTACTTTTAAACAAAATTTTATACTTGGTGCAACGTTGTTACCAATATCTCAAATGGAAATTATTGCATTACCAAAAAAAAATATTAACAACACAATGTCATTGGTCGAGAGTGTCATCAGAGAGGGACTAAAGATGAACAAAAATGACTCTTTACTAATTTCACAAACTGTTGATTCTATAGATAATTACAACGACTTGGTGAAAAGCTTTATGGAAAGCAATCATACAATTAAGAGATCTATAATTGGTTCATTCTTAAGAAACTTTAAAGGACAATGGGAAATTGTTCATTTCATTTCATTATTAAATCAATATTTATGTGCTAGTACTATTACTGATAAAATATCTGTAATTAATGAATATAACTTATTCTACAACTTTATTATGGATCAAAATTTACAAAATTGTCACAACTTAAAACCATTAATTGATGGAAAATGCTTATTGAAACTATTGAATATGAAAGCTGGTCCTTGGATGGGTAAAATCAATAATGAAATCATCATATGGCAATTTGATAATCCCACTGGCGATGAAAATGACCTATTAGAATATGTGAAAGAAATCCTACCAAAATATTTAAGTTAATTTTTCTCTATTTTGTCCCTCCATATAATGTATATATAATTTCATTTATTTATACACTGCATTAAGCGCTATTCGCATATATTTGAATATATATATATAAGTGTAAGTACGGCATGAAACTGACTTTATTTTTAAGGGCATGATTATTGAGTTATTTTATGTATTTTTTTTATTTTTTTAATTCTTTTTTTCATAAAAAATGTAATGTATGTAATGTTATCATTCTAAAAGAATGAAAAATCATCGATGTTTTCATTATTACCTTGTCCATTTCCATAGCTTTCAAAGTTGAGATTATTGCTGGTACTAATGTTATTGCTATTATTGCTATTGTTAACAACAGTAGAAGGTGTAGATGAGATTCCACCTTGGGATGTTAAAGCAGAACTTTGGTTACTGCTATTGATATTGATAGGATTGCAAACATTAAACGATAACGTATCAGTAGTTCCATTGTTTTCTGTACCCATCACCCTTGATTGCTCATGGAAAAAAATTGTTGGATTCTCAAATTCAAATTCTGTATATATTTGTTGCATCATTTGAACATCTGCAATATTTTTATTATTACTATTGACATTATTGTCAAAATGCTCATCATGTAATGCTATTTCCTTTGTCTGCTGGGAATCAGAATTAAACCGATCTAAATTAACATCATTTATACCCAATCCGGTGTTTACTAAATTATATTTATCTGGTTGAGATGTCATATCGGGAATTTGAGATAATTGGTTATTTAGATTTAAATTGTTATTGATAGATCCACCTGTTGTAGTAGAAAACGAACTAGTCATTAAGGATTCTAACCCGCTACTTGTTGTACCACTATCATTTGGTAAAAATTGCAATAATTCATTATCAATAGGTACGATCTTATTGGTAGTCGTAGAATTTTCAAGATAATTTTTATTTTTATTTTTCTTGGATTTCATTACTAGTATATCGTCACTGGTAGTTTGCAATTCACCCGTTTCTGTTGGTATACTCTTCTTATTGTCAGTAGATAAACTATCTAACGAAGTAGTAAATTCTAATAATGCATTATTACTGTTTTGAGCATGAGAATTATCGCTATCATTAATTCCACCTGCATTATGTATATCCATAGTACTATTAGCATCAGGAGAATAAATTGCAGAACTGTGGCTAGCATTACGGCTATTTTGTGTATTTGAATTTAAATAATGTATGCTCGTGTTAAGTTCTATAACGCTCGGTGTTGAAACAGCAGAAGTAGAATTAGGGATTGTAAAATTTGAAGTAAAATATGGTGGTGTTACAAGTGGGGTAGATAACGGAGACGTTACTGTCGCATTTGCATTTGCATTTGAATTTGTAGTAGTGTTACTGTTTTGATTTCTAAGTAAATCTGAGATAGATTCTTGTTTCATTCTGTGGCCAATTCTAGCTCCAGTTGAATTTGTATTTGAGTTGCCACTATGATTATTTGCAGTATTCGAAACAGTTTTATAAAGAAATTGCGTATCCAAATAAGAATCATTACCCAATAAGTTTGTCTCTTGGGTATCAGGTACACTGCTTAGTGAACTTAAATCTCTTGATAAACGATAGCTTGAAGATCCTCTAGTTGATGACCTTGGTCTTGCAGGGGACATAGTTCTTATTGGAGAATACCTATTTGATGAGGATGATAAAGATGTGACACTTGCTGTTCTTTGTTTTATTGATTTAAGATTGGCATGACTCGTTGTATTATGGGTTCCATTTGTGGAGCTTATTGGATTCAACTGTTGGTTGATATTTGACGTACTTGTTGATTTAGATATGTACATGGACCCGCCAGTGTCTGATTTTTTTCTCGTAAAAATTTTACTAAATGCTACTGATGCATCATTTTCTTCTAACTTAGTGTCTGACTGATCAACCTTATTGGAGACTGTAGTTATATCAAATGAATTATTATTATTCACGGATGTCGGAACAGTATTATACGTCTGATTATTTGGATCAAATGACGTAAGATTCGTCATTGATTTATTGCTACGGTTCCTTGGTTTAATGACATTTACAGTGTTACTGTTAAGAGCACTTGTAGTTTTATTATCGGGATGTATTGGGATGCTTGCGTTAAACGTTGTGAACTGTTGTTGGGAATGTTGACGGTCTTGGAATTTTTTGGAATTATAATGTTTAATTTTATTTGAATCAATTATAACTTGTCTACTTCCCTTTGTGTTGAATAAGGGTATGTTGGAGATTTTTGAATTTATAGGAAATGAATCTGTTACAAAATCAGTTAAATTTAAGTTTGAACAGATAGGTTTATTTAGTGTTGATGGTTTCATTAAAGATGATGTACCATTTTTAGAAACTGGTACAAATTCACTACTTGAATTATTGCTCATATTGCTATTATTTGTTGTGATTAGTTCACCATCATATGCGGATCGCTGTAAAGCTGTTATGGAAGATGACAGGTTTGAAGATGTAATGGACGGTTGATGATTGTATAATTTACCACATTTCAAGAAAGAATTATAACTCTTCTTTGTGTTGTTGTTTTGTGATTGTGTTGTAGTGGTAGGTACTACATCAGAATCATTGTTTAAATTTGGTGATGAAGCAGACCTATTTATGCTTGACATTAAATCAGAGTCCATGTTAAAGGTTTGGTTCTTATTATTTGAAGGGACCTTCGATGATGATCCGAATATTTTCAACATTCTTCTTCTGGTGGAATTAGGTTTTGTGATAGGAGTAGTAGTCGGAGGAATTATCAATTTACCCTGTTTGATAGAATCCTTAAAGGACGGTTGATTAATTGTATCATTATCTTTATTATTGTTATTATCCATATCAACATCTGGCTGTACAGTATAGTTAACAAATACCATATCCTTTTTATTCTTTTTGGATTTTGAATATTTATCTCTGGAGTCATTAAAGATTAATTTTTTGGGACTTAATACAGAATTGCTAATATTTGAATAATTTTGTGAATTAGTGTTACTTGCACTAGAAGATTTCTTTAACGGTTCCATATATGCTGCATTACTTCCAGTATCATTATTATTATTATTATTATTATTATTATTATTATTATTATTATTATTTACATTTGTACGTGAATTTGAAGTTCTTTTATAGTAGTGAGGAATCTTCCATTTATTAATTGATTCAGTTCCTGGACTATTTGTGACAGTTGAACCTGGGGGACTTAGACTTGGAATGATGCCTGAACTACTATAACTGTTTGCTTTCCGATGTGATTTAAATTTTGCATTATTTTTTGGCATAATAGCTGAAGGATGGGACAAATAGATAATAAAATGTTTAACGAGTGAATATAGATTGAATTGATTGGTATATGTGATTTATAATGATATTATTATTAAACTATTCTCTTGATTTCTCTGAAATAAATTTTGAAATAAAATAATGAATGCAAAAAAGGGTAGCTGGACGATTCTAACTTGTAATATAAATAGGTCCTTATACTAATTATAGGATCATAAATTTTTGAAACAAAAGTATGTAGAATTAGATTGGTTTTTATTGACAGTTTTTGATGCTTAGTTATGTTTTTTTTGCAAATGATTAGGCTATGTTATAGCGGTTGATTTTTGTGCTGGATCAAATGAGCTATTAATAAATATTGTTTAGTTAAAACGTTAGAAGGGCAAAAAGCATACAAAGCATACAACCAAATAGATATATATTTTTTATAGGTGAAACTAGGCTGAATTATAGTGTATTAAGACAATTTACCAACGTTAATATTAACACTTATTTTCAGTTGCAATTTTTGCTCAAGAAACCATTTTGTTATTATGGTTAATTTAACGCACAAGTCCTGCCAGATCAAAATTTAGCAGTGATATGAATTCAGTTGAAAAATTCAGTTTGAACACACAGTAGAATGCGTAATTGGAGACTCTGCAGTTTCTCTGAAGAGCTGTTGCTCTGTTTCAGCTTCCGGTCCTCGGCGAGTATTTCCGGTGGTTTCCCGGGAAAGCGACTCGAGTGAAGGGGCGAAGGTGGAGGGGGTGGTTAGAAAGTGGTTAGTACCAGTGGCCAGTGGTGCCGGTGACAGTACAGGCAGAGTTTGTGAGAGTGTTAGGCAGAACAGAACTGTTTCTTCCAGCCTGGGGTTGATTGTACCGATATTCTGAAGAATCACGTGTCTGAAAACACGAAATATTACGAATATATCTAAAAATAAATTTTCAAATTGTTCTTTGATTCTACTATTTACTAAATTATCTAATTTACACAAAGCGTATTGTTGGTACAAACTTTATCATGGGTTAACGTTTTCATTAAAACTGCTTCTACTTTTTATTAATGAAATGGCATTTGTGATACCTGGTACGTCTAATGAAACTCTAGCTCTGTCGACAGAGTATCTAGGATCCAATTGACTTGAGTGTAGCATGGTTTCTCTTGTTTGATCTAACGATGTTCTATTTCCCATTTCAGGTTCTTGGTCAAGTCTTGGAGAAAATAACAAGTCTTGTGTCTCTTTTGGAGAACTCTTCCATTGTCTCGACTTACGACCATCGGTATCTGCAACCCTTAAACCTGTTGGGGCACCATCAGTATCATTCATAAATGCCATCGGTATTTCTTCAGTGACAACACTTTCACGAGAATCTCTGAACGCACGGTCCATCGTGATTCCTCCAGTGATACGACCACCTTTAAATTTAGAAATGTTTGGTCTATTAGGATCAGTTGGGTCATAACCTTCTGGGTATTGATCAAAATCACCACGACTCCACATTTCTCTAATAATCTCAACATCCCTTGGATAAAAGAACTTCTGGTAACAGTCAAATGTAAACCTTGGTAGTAAGCAGAACATAATGCCAACAAAGAGTACTGCCCAGTATGATGGTGTTCCGTACATACGAGCAGCAACTTTGAAGAATTCTTTACTATGAATCGAACTCGACCAAACACCAGTCCAAAAGAATAATACCAGAATTGACAAGGCAACAAATAACGAACTAAACCAATCCCATCTATATTGATGTAATAACACATACAGATTACACGATATAACTGCAATCGAGGCAACCATGACACCAACATCGTAACGATGATCTAGACCCAACCCATTCTTCGAGACAATCATTGTTGCCTTATAGACACAATATGGGAAGAAAAATGAAATACACGATTGGTATAACCCATCAAGCATATACCATAGAAACTTAGTTTGGTTCCACTCCAGTCTTAAGATACCAGAGCGATATAATTGTGGAACAACTAACGAAATTGTATCACTAACATCTTGATCTAAAATACCCATAAAGATAACAGGCAATGCTGTGAAAGCCAAATTATAAAACATTAGGTATGTGTATTCAAATAAGTATGAACCATCAAAATCATTGTAAATACCGTACCAAAACAGTGCCAACGTGAAAATAACATTCTTATAGAAAAACGCTGGAATCATTTCGGAAAGTCTTTTGTATGACCATCTGCCATGTACCAAGATTAATCTAGTCAAATATCTAAATTGACCAATGGCATAATCAGAACACATGACAGCTTGACGACCTTCTTCACCCGCAATACCAACACCGACATCTGCAGATTGAATCATAGCAACATCATTAGAACCATCACCAATAGCTAATGTCATAACGTCTAAACTGTTTTTAACTAATTTAACTACAGCAGCTTTTTGGGATGGGGAAACTCTGCAACATAAGACAGCTCTACAATTCTTACATAGTAGTAAAAATTTACGCCTCATTATTTCATCACTTAATGATAACTTAAGAGCATCACCATCAATGACAACAGCAAAATTACCCTTTGGTTGATCGTGATCCTTCTTAGCAGCGTCTAATTCTAGTTCAGTACCGCCTAAACCGAAGCTTTCTCGTAAATATTTGATAATTAGATTCTCAACAACTTCAAGAGGTTCAGTACCATATTGCTTAACATCTTCACCACCGGTTTTTATAACTAATAATTCCATATCGTTATTCAACAAGTTACAGGAGAACCCAATATTAATAGCGGTTTCAACTTTATCACCAGTTAACACCCATAACTTGATACCCGCTTCGGCTAATAATGCAATAGAATCAGGAACACCATCTTGTAAACGATCCTCAATAGCTGTACCACCAAGCAAGACTAAATTACGTTCAATTTCATCAGCGACTTGATCTAATAGTATTTCTCTATCAGTGACAGCGGAAGCAGCAATATTATACTTTTCATTCCATGCTTCATACTCGGACCAGGTTAGTTCTCTTTGAGCAATACATAAAGTTCTCAAACCTTCTGTAGCGTACTGCTCTAAATGTAGAGCAGTTCTCTCTAATAGAGTTTCATCATTTTCACCTCTTCTCACACTTAATCTTGAATAAATGATAGAATCGGCACCTTTACAAATTAATAAAGCCTTGGGTTTTTCTTCTGGTGTCATACCTGGAATTTTAACAATACAACTCATTCTCTTTCTTGATGAATTGAATTCTAAAATATTCATAATTTCAAATTCTTTTTGAACACCCTGAATTTCAATAATCAAGCCTTGTTTTTTCTTACCAACAAAGCTAAAGCCCATATCTCTTGCAGTGCTGACTAAAGCAGCTTCATCTGGAGATTGTGCTTTTAAATCTAATTTGTTTGCATCACGACTATTTGGTTCAGTCAAAACAGAATGGCACAGTGCTAAAGCTAACATAAAATGTTCACAACATCTTTGCTGGATATCACCACTTTGGCCTTTCAAATCCTGAACGAACTCTTTAGAAATAAATGTAATTTCTTCTGGATAGAACTGTGAATTACTTGATAATCTACCAAGTTCATCAATCATAATTTCACGGTCTCTAGAAATACCTTCTTTTTCTATGCGGCCTTCTTCTTCGACATCTATACCCTGTCTTTTTCTTAATCCAGCTAGAGCTTCTGTGTAAGCACGACCGTAGGAAACACCGTTGATTGTACATTTTTTAAATTCCATGACATTTTGTGTTAAAGTACCAGTCTTATCCGAAAAGATATATTCAACTTGACCTAAATCATCTGAAATATTCCAGGATTTTGGTGTACATGGATAATCTAATTTAGCGTTATATAGAAGAACATCACCGTAGATAAACGCTGCTTGAGCTGTTTTGATAATTTCAACCGAGATATATAACGAAATTGGAACCAAGGATTGATATAAAATGACTGCAACCCAAAATGAAACAAAACCGTTAGTCGCAGGATTACCTGCTACGGTACCAAATTCGAAATAATCTCTTGATTGAGGATGTTTATCATAATAAATACCATTAGCTAAACCAGATATGAAACAAAGAATAAAAAGAAATAAGAAATTAATCAAAACCGAAAAATTCAATTCTCTTGAAATTCTAGATTTCTTAGTTGGTGTGTTACCAGCGTTTAACATAATCTTGGTATCATTACCAGTGAACATGACAATACCCATTGCCCATTTTGTGTTTCTTAAAGTACAACCACGGAGCAGCATGTTGTTAATTGTTACAGGTTCATTTTTCAAGTCACCATCCTTAGAGTCAATCCATTTCATATTACCTTGGTAAGAATACAAATTTGCGTGAGGACCTTCACTTTCGACCCAAAATCTAGCTCTTGCGATATCTCTCGAACTTCTAATACTATGAGTACATTTCAAAGATTCACGAACCTTTAAATTAGTTTCACCATCTAAATTCTTGGTCTCTACATAACAACCACCATCTGCATCAGAAGTGGACAGAAGAATTATATCGGCAGGGATTTCGTCGTTATTGTGAACACGCACGATGTCACCGACTTTGATATTCTTCCAAAAATCTTTTGAAAATTTACAATCTGTTCTTGGTGGTAATGAACGATCAAAGACGCTGTTAGAATTGTTACCTTCTACTGGAATAATACCATCACCCTGATCTAATGACGGACGACCATAGTCAGCAGAAAATCTATAACTTTCAACAGAGTCCAATGAATTACGTTGCATGTTACGGCCACCACTAGTAGCAGCAGCCCGTTGGGCACGTAATTGGTTACGTTTACGCATTTCACGCTTACGTTTACCTTCTTTAGTGAGGTGACTCTTACAATAATTAATAAACCTCACTAACAATCTGGTGTTTGCCTTTTTAAATTTTCTCCAAACCGATACATTATCAGCTGAAACATTATCATTTATGATACCATCCAAGATATGAGTCTTTGTGTTGTTGACTTCTAAATCTAAAACGGTACGTCTTGAATCTTCGATACCATCCTTTATAGCAGTGATGATAACAATGACGATTAACGGCACTGCACTTAAACCTGGGTTTGTCACACCAAAAATTTGGAAAGCACCCAAGATAATTAAAATTAAGAAATAAACGTTTGCAAAATTATGAAATTGAAATATGATATTTTTTGGCAAAAACGTTAGTGGAGTATATTTGGTGGTTCTAATTTTGTTACGTGCATACTCAGCTATTGGTTTACCATCTTCATCTAGCATGTCAGCTGGTAATGGCATATTATAGTACACGGTTCTCAATTCATCAGCACGATTTTTCAAACCTGCTTCATCGAACCCATCGTCATTGTCATCCTTAACAAATTCTTCAAAGGGATCAATGAAATTCTTTTTAGCCCATTTTAGCGTTTTGGCTCTTCCGACCATTGGTTTACCTTTTGCGTTTCTCTGTGTACCCATACGTAGTCGCTTCATTGACTTATTGGTATCAGTCCCCAAAGTATCATTTTCTAATGCAATGTCGTCAAATGTTCCGTTAAGGTTCTTGTCTATGTGTGGAGTTGCTTGAAATGAGTACGTATCATCATGGTCTCCTACTAGTGATAGATCCACTTCTTCTTCTTCAAAAATTGGTTTTGGTGTGCTTAAGTAGTCTTTGCCATTATGATTAGAATTGCTTGATGGAGGTTGGTCATCAAAATTAAATTCATCCTCAAAGTTTGTCGTGGAACCTTCCTCCACGAAAGGGTTAGTTTCTTTATGATTGTTGGACATACTACCAGTTGCAGTCAAAAACAAACAAAATTAATAGTATGGATGTTTTACTTTACTGGTGTTTAATTGGAATAAAATATATTCTTATAATTCAACCTGTTGAAATAGCCAAATACAAAAGCTACAGCAATCTCCTAAAAATGAAATAAATATAATGCAGTTCAATTAAATCAAAAGCTAAATTAAGTAAATGAAATTTGTTTCGTGGCTTTTCTGTGATGATCTTAGTTATTTCTTACAATATTTAAGAGTGTGAATCCTTCTACATGCAATATTACAGCTGTTAACAAAGTATCCTATTCCTATACCAGAAGGGATTGAAAGATGAGTTTACCACATTTGCCAGCCAGCGATATTTCTGAGCGCGCAATATCGAACAGCATTTCACTGAGGGAAATTTTTTTACCATTAAATTGAATACTAACCGGTGTTGAATGGGAATTTCAAATAAAGCGACAACGGAGTTTGAGAATTACTTCGTCGTTGAAAGTGATATTCAAGTAAGAAAGGGAAACTCAGGGATTTAACAATATTGTTTGGTAATTAATTATATATACAGATGTAATTAATTATATATACAGATGTAATATATATAAGGTATGGTTTAAATGGTTCAGACAGATGAAAAGGTTGTAGATATGATTGAAAATTTTCTAATTGATACTAAATTTATACAATACAAATTGAGAATAGATATTATAAAAGGAATAAACTTTCCGTTTTATAATATGATTGAAAAAAAATATAAAGAAATTGAATTTTAGATATAAAAAGGACGGAAGGGAAGAAATGTTTAAATTACAAACGCAAACATTAAGCATATAAACTAGCAACTAGGTTATCAGTAAAAGAATTGTTTAAGCTTCTTGAGCTGGCTCTGGTTGTTCTTGTTCCTTTTTAAAAGATTCGTAGGCAGCAGAAGCTTCAGAGAAATGTTGTTCAAACAATTCATCGTTTTCTAATAAAGAAACAACTTCTTGTGGTGGTAAATCTAAGATCATACCGGTAATCTTACCAGCAGCTTCTTCATCGGAAGTCTTGGCAGAGATCTTCTTGTATAATTGTTCACCTAAAGCTTGTCTTTGCTTTTGTTGGTAGAATTGGTTAGCGTTAGCACCATTTCTTGGGAAACCACCTTGTGGAGCACCTTGAGGTGGCATACCGTACATTGGGCCATTACCGAATTGTTGTGGTGGGACACCGTTCATTTGTTGTGGGTTTGGACCGTTGAATGGAACACCTCTTGGTGGCATAACACCGTAAAACATTGGAGGCATGAATTGACCTGGGATACCAGCGGCGGCAGCGGCAGCGGCAGCAGTGGCTTGTTGATATCTCATTTGGTTTCTGGCTTGAATTTGTTGAGCTAATTGAGAACGTCTGACATCCTTTCTTTGAGCAATAGCAACATATAATGGCTTACCAGCAACGATTTGTTGGTTCTTTTCAGTGATAGCCTTGGTAGCTTCTTCTGGGCTAGAGAAACAAACGAAACCGAAACCCTTGGATTTACCATTTTCAGTGGTCATAACCTTGGCAGATGTAATAGTACCGAATGGGGTAAATTCTTCTCTTAATTTTTCATCATCAATAGAGTCATCCAAGTTCTTGATAAATAAGTTAACACCTTGGTATTTGGCCATTTTTTCTAATCTAGTAGCTTCGTATTGCTTCTTTAAAGATTGCATACGTTCGAATTTCTTTTGAGCACGGCTAACGAATAGTTCTTGACCCTTGAATTCAAGACCGTTTAATTCTTCAACAGCTTTGTTAGCATCTTCATGATCTTCAAAGTTAACGAAACCGAAACCCTTTAATTTACCTTCTGGAGTCTTTTCAAGAGCAATGGAGGTTGTCTTACCATATTTGTCAAATAATTCTTCAAATTCTTTGTCAGTGGTTTCTAAGTCAATGTTCTTGACATAGACGTTAGTGAAGTTGGCTCTGTTTTCTTCTAATTGAGAATCACGTTCTTTTCTAGATAAATGTGGGGCAACATAGATCTCTTGACCGTTTAATAGCATACCATTTAAAGCATCGATAGCTTCCTTGGCAGCATCTTCTTCTTCAAAATGAACAAAACCAAAACCTTTAGATTTTCCATTTTCATCAGTAGCAATCTTACTGGATAAAATGTTACCAAAGACTGAGAAGGTATCGTATAAAGCTTTGTTATCGATATCTTGGTTCAAATTCTTGATGAAAATATTACCATGACCCTTCTTTCTTAGAGCTGGATCACGTTGAGACCACATAATACGACATAACTTACCCTTGATTGGAGTGTAGTTCAACTTTTCGATGGCAATCTTACCGGCGTCGTGTTCGTTGAAGTTAACGTAAGCATAACCTAAGGAAGTCTTAGTAATGGCATCACGACAGACACGAATGGAAGTAACAGAGCCGATTGGAGAGAATATGTCGTATAATAAAGCTTCAGTGACAGATGGATCTAATTCACCAACATATAAAGAAGTGGATGAACTGTTATCGGCATTTTCTTCTGAACCAGTAGAAGTTGGAGCAGTTTGTTGATCATCATTGATGTTCAATTGTTCCAATTGTTCAGCAGTCTTCTCAGTGATATCAGACATGGTTATGGGTATTATTTTTGGTTTTTTAAAGGTTTTTTAAGTTTTTTTTATTTTTTTTAGAATATAATACTTATATGAAAGCCAGACTATGGATGACCTAGATGCTTTTATATAATGATTGCCCTGAAGATAAACTTGAAAGTTACTGTGTAGCTCAGAGAGATGAAACAATAAAGTAAAACTAAATACAAAAGAGTAGAAATAACTAAGTAATATACAAATATGTAAGCTTATGTAATTAGAAAACAAGTAAAAGATAAGGAAGAAGATGTAAAAACGGTCTTCAGTTAGCAAAACTGAATACTATTTGTTAGTAAAAAGAGAAAGGAAAAGAGACAAAATCGCAGAAAGCATCTTGCGAACACAAAGTTCAACGCATAAACGATGGAAAATTTTGTCGAAAATTTTTTAATGAAAAAAAAAAATTTAAAAAAGAAAAAAACTAAAATAAAAGATCGTTTCAGACGAACCAAGACACGTGGCTGTATCAATGGTTGCATGTGAAGCTACTCTATTAATGGAATAGTATATGGTAAGTTAATCATTATTATTAGTATACACATTTATAAAAAATATTAGCTATTTTAACTATTTGGGGCTCTCTCTCGTAGCTCTAATCTTATCATACATAGCCATTAGCTTACTGCTCTTAACATTGGCTGGCCAGAAATTAGAGGCATATGACCACAGATGCTTGCGAAATTCTTGAGGGTCTGTGTTTGTTGATGTGGTCTTAGCTCTTTCTATATGATCACCAATGCTAGATAACTCGGTCTTTAGGATATTTGCCCATTCCTTACGGTCTAATCCTTTACCACCACGTCTTAGTTTCTTCAAAGATATACGAACTGCACCCATTCTGTGTCTGCATTCTTCTTCATTCATACTTTCGTATTCTTTCTCCCTCTCTTCTGATACTATAGGTTTCAGTTTGTTTTCCTTTTGTAATTTTGGAGCAGGACCTTTAGGCATTGGACCTTTAGGTAGTGGACCCTTTGGTAGTGGACCCTTTGGTAATGGCTTCCAACGTTTAGCAGGTGGGATACTATTATTAGAATGTTCTGGTTTAGCCCCAGCTACCAGCCCATTAGATTTTGGAGTGGTAACGGGTTTACGTTGTCTCTTTTTTCTTGTGCCATTCTGGACCTTATCAGTAAGGGTTGATTCAGAATTTGCGCTTATGCTCGTATTTGTACTAGAGGTTGTGATTGGTGTCCCCTCACTACCTCCACCCCTCATCACACTCAATAAATAGTCGACTCTCCTACCCAAATGGATAGCAGCTGGAACTTTTTTGGATGAACCAGTGATACCTTTACCTCTTTTGGCCGGTTTATCTTTATCAACTTCACCACTTGTTCCCGTAAAATCCTTATCTTTCTTAGTAGTGTCTGGATGAGGATCATTTAAAAATATTTTATCTGTTAAATTCAAGAAAGGGTCGTCTCTAATTTGAACCCAAGAACCAAAACCATACTTGGAAACACCAACTAAAAGCTTTTCATCATCCTCTTTAATCCAATTACAACTCCAATTCTGGACTGGTTTGGGGGCTTGATTATCCAGTTTAAAATTCAAGTTATCGTCCTTGAAATTATCATGGATATATTTCTTTAAGAACTTCAAATCATCGGCTCTATTAACAATACTCTCGGCATTCAAAGATTTGACTCCCATAAATGTGAACAAAACAGCTTTCTTTTCTCTTCTTTTGGCCGATAATCTTGTTAATGGATTTTCCTTCTCTTGCTCCTCAATTTTTATTTGACCAGTTTTTAGTTTTATTTTATATTCGTTGGCCTCCTTGTCTAATTTTTCTAATATTTCATTTCTCTTTGTCTCTTCCTCTCTAAGATATTCTTTTGCATTTATGGCTAATTCAGAATATACTTCTTGATATTTATCTATGGATTTAACTGGTAAAGTACCATCTGCAATTAAGGTCTCAAACATATCGGATATGTCACCGTATTTAAGAATAGCTCTATAAATAGCACGTATTTCACTTTCGCCTATAGAATTTAAGTCATTCGCTCTAGCTCTTCTTCTTGACCTTAAATTATCCTCATCATCTGTATCCTGAGGAGTACCATCGCCAGTAACACTATTTTTAATTCTCTTCAGAGCATTATCTCTTCTATTCATCATTTCTAATTGTTCTTTGACATATTCTTCGTCCTTCCTTCTTTGTTCTTCGTCTTGAAACTTTTTCAAATCTTCTTCTGGGATAATATCATCCCAGTCGACATCAGCCTTATAATCAGTAACTTCAAATTGCTTTAAGAATTCATCACCACCAAGGTGAGATTCACCTAAGTCAGGAGTTGTTACGTGATCTTCTGCAGAAATTAAGACATCGTCTAGATTTAACTCTTCCAATTTTTTTTGGTTATCATTTGCAGCAAACATGTTACCTGCACCAAATTTTAAAATCTCAGACAATTCGCCAGCGCTCGGATCATTTTTCTTCTTATATTTAGTCCCATCTGTAACACCTAAAGAGATAATGGCATACTCAAGAATCATCTTCTTACGAGCCCTTTCTAAAACTTCTTCTTCCACCGTATCCTTTGATACCAATCTATAAACCATAACATGATTCTTTTGTCCAATACGATGTGCTCTAGCCATAGCCTGTAAATCTGCCTGTGGGTTCCAATCCGAGTCAAAAATAATAACTGTATCAGCTGTCATTAAATTGATACCTAGTCCACCTGCCCTAGTTGAAAGTAAAAAGACATCATCTTTTGAATCGGGAGCATTGAAATGGTCAATAGAAATTCTTCTTTGTGCTGATGGAATAGTACCATCTAACCTTTGGAAAGTTATACCCTTTATGCTCAAATAATCACCCAAGATATCCAACATTCTAACCATTTGTGAAAAAATTAAAACTCTGTGTCCATCTTTTTTCAATCGCGTTAATAATTGATCTAATAAAACCATTTTACCAGAAGACATTATCAGACCTCTTAAAATGTTTTCACGAGACATATTACCAGCTCCGAACTTTTGTAAGACACGTTCTTCTGCGTTATCAAATAGGTATGGATGATTAGATGCTTTTTTCAGTTCACTCATAACATTCAATAACGAAAAATGACCACCTTTTGAACCTGCTTGTAAAGCCCTGTAATTCTTAGTTAATATATTTTTATAGTAGTCTGTTTGCATGTCAGATAACTCAACACGTAAGATACGTTCTGTCTTTGAAGGTAGTGATTTTTCGACATCTTTCTTTAGCCTACGTAAAATGAATGGTTGTATTCTTGTTTGTAAATCTCTAATGTATTCTTCTTGTTCTTGGTCTTGGTTTTCAAAATCGATTTCCTGGTCAATGGTAAATCTTCCTGGCATTAAGAAGTTAACTAAAGCAGCTAATTCCTTGATGTTGTTCTGAAGTGGAGTACCTGTGATTAATAAACGGTTATAGACTTTGAAGCTATTCAATGAATCGTATAAGGACGACTCTGCATTTTTCAATCTATGAGCTTCATCAACAGCTAAGAATTGCCATTTGATACCACCTAATTCCTCACGATCTTTTAAAATATATTCATAAGTAGTTAATAATACATTAAATTTAGCATTTTTCTTGCCCTTAGCATGTGGATTTGTATAGAATTCAAATTCTCGGATGGCATTTCTTGATTTTTGATTACCCATATAGCAGATACAGTTTAGGTCTGGTGCCCATTTAGCAAAAGTATCTTGCCATGCAGGCATAGTCGATAATGGGACGACAACTAAGTGAGGACCATTTTGTCTTCGTGCGTAGATTAACCAACTTATAAATGCAACGGTTTGGACAGTTTTACCTAGACCCATCTCATCAGCTAGTATACCGTTATCATTCTTTGACCATAAGAATGCCATCCAATTGATACCAGTCAATTGGAAATCTCTTAATTCACCGCATTTAATGTAGGGAGGTTGTACGTTTAATTTTTCAAACCTTGGTCTCTCTGAGGTGTAATTACTTGAATATTGTGGTAAAATTTTGGAATTGGATCTATTTTGAAATTGTCTAACTTCCTCTGGTGCCAACTTCACTATATCTGTTGCATTCTCCCAGGTTGCTTCATCATAATTGAGTCTTGACCATTTTACTAGATACTGTAATTGTGATGTGTTGTCTTCCAATGTTACACGTTGGCTATCAATAATTCTTTCTGGTTTTGTGTATTCGTGCAATTCATCTAATCTTCTCTCACGCTCCATATCCATAACTTCTAGGTCTTCACGTGTTATATAAGGATCTAACCTTATTTGCTGGTCTTGTAAAATGAATTGTTTACAGTAATTGTCAAGCCTTTTGATACCTTTAAGTTGGCCTAAACTTACATAGGATTCCCAAGTATTATGCAAGTGAGATTGGTCTGACCATTTGATCAAAAATTCGTAATTTTCTTTACATTGGTCCAAATCGGGAATTATCTTTTCTAAGGATTCTTTGTTTAGACCTTCCTTAATTCTATGGGTGACAACGATATCGATGCTATGGACTGGTATTTCAGACTCTTCATAATCATATTCAATGGCTTCGTTAATTTCATTGTCTTCTTCATCGAAGCTATTCATCTCATTGTAGTTATTATCAGATTCTAATAAATCTTCATCTGAATAGTCAACGTTGTAATTAATAGACTTGTTATTACGAGAAGAAAATCTAGTTGGTAATTTCACTTCTTTCTCTTTTGGTTGCGTCGTTGTTTGCTTCTTCTTAGTTGTTTTATGTTTCCTTCTCGAACTGATCTTCGATTTCTTTCCATAATAATCATCGTCGTCGTCGTCATTGTTGTCAGAGTCATTATCGTCATCTTCATTATCATCTGTATCGTCATTAATAAAATCCATCTCGTCATCATCCTCGTCATCGTCACTATTAATTTTCGTATTGTTGTTGTTATTATTATTATTATTGTTATTATTTTGCCTATTTCTTCTCGTTGGTTTCCTTATACTTTCTTCATCATCTTCATCATCATCCTGGTAATAGCTATGATGCTGGTTAGCTGATGAACGATGAGACCTTCTTAAACCATAAAGTTCAGGGTTTTCCAATATTTCATCTTGTATATCGTTATCCTTTGCACCCATTATGAAAATATATACTTGTATATGAAAGAATTAAGTCTCTGTAGTATCTCTTGGGCCTACTTGAAGTATTTATATTTGTATATGTATTTGTACTATTGTAAATATTATCGAAAGCTAGCTGTTTATGTATATGTCAACTTACAAGTTTAATCATTATTTTAGTAAATAAATACATCTTCTGTTCGACAATTTATTTTAAAAAAAATTCCAAAACGACGACGATGAGAAAAAAATTTCAAGGTAAGATGAGAGGGTAACTATTAGTGACAAGAATATTATTAAGTTAGACTACATTTACAGCTAAATGGATGATTGTTAGTTCAGGGTGAGGCGTTATTGGAAATGATATAATCTTATATGATTTAGAATAGCAACCAACCAGGATTTTTTTGATTTAATTGGAATTGAAATATTAATGGATGTCCTCGTAGTGTTATACCGTTCATCTATTATAATATTTGAAATTCATCAGAATCAAGAACACAATGGTACTCATTGATTTTTTAATGAGAAGTAGAGTCTTTTCTAACAGTTCAACGAAAGAAAAAGTAGGCTTAACATTCATTCCCGTTGCATAAATGCCAATACAATATAGTAGTAACACTTCATTAGAAAGCGAACATGGCATGCAAGTAGGTGATGTACACTGTTGATGTAAATTTGAATTGTAGATTGGTTAGGATATTCTGATAAGTATTTGTGGTGACATAGCGTGACTGATTTAGTACGCGACAAACTTGATGAAGCAACGATTTTAAGCATAGGCCAGTACTAAGACTTAGAAGTATTATACTTATAGTTGAGAGTGTGTTAATAATTCTCAAGGAATATATTGTCATACCTACCCAGGTTTAGAAATACGTGCACATACACATAAATTATAATGGGGTTCTAAGCATACATAGAATCAAAATATGCAGAATCGTTTAAAAAGTAGCAGTAAAATAGATAATATCCTTCAATCACACAAAGTAGTATTCTCGTATAGATAAGATACCTTAAAATAATTTGAAATAGCAACACAGTGTGCATGATCTAGTTATCAATATGGCTCCCATGACCAGGGGCTAGAACTATAGAGGAGGTAAATAAATAGCGACATACCAATTATCGAAGAGCAAATCAACCATGTATGTCAGCATAGAACTAGGTATATTCCTAAATCACCTTTTTGATAACCAGAAACACCTAAGTAGCAATAACGTACCTGTTGTTTTGTTCCAGAAATGGTTTAGATATAAAGAAATTGCTAGGATATTTGCTTTTGTGGAAGAAATCTTTTCTGTTTTTTTGGAAGAAAAAAATTTGTTGAAATTCTGTGGTTTGGGCGTACACCACACGAAACGAAGTGTCTATCACTGTATTGAGTTGTCATAATAGTGTGATATACAATGGCAAGGAATGGTTGGGATAGTGTGGTTTCTATTTATTGAAGCATTCCGTATATCATTCTTTCTCTCCTTAAAATCCATATTCATTCATAGTAAGAATTTCATTTGCAATCCAGCAAGGCATAGCAATTTCGTAATCTCATGTTCTCTTGACAATGTATCATTTTCTTCTTTATTCTGCTTCCCTTTCTCCTATCATTAATCCTTCTATATATCTAGCTCGTTGTTAGAATAGCTTCAAACGTAACGATCCTTCTATATGTAATCTGTTATATAATATTATGTAATCAGAATTCTACTGCGCTTGTTTCTTAGTAATTATAAGAAAAAAATAGATTATAGCTAAAAATTATTTGATTATATAAGAATCATAAACTCTTGAAATTTCAAACAACCCCAGAAAATAATGATAACCAAGAATTATAGGCACACAAATGACTAATGATAAAGGTATCTGGATTCTGGGATATGGATCCCTCATATACAAACCACCCCCACATTATACGCACCGTATTCCGTCGACCATCTACGGATTCATGAGAAGGTTCTGGCAGAGCTCCATAGACCATCGTGGTACGCCAGAATTCCCAGGCCGTGTCACTACTCTGATCCCATATGATGAAATTGCAAAAAGAAAGCTGTTTATGGATGATTTCATCAAATATTCCGATCTGGAGCAGCTGACTGGTCCAAATGATCTGACTACGTTGGGGGTCGTATATTACATCCCAGCGGAGTTCGTTGACGAGGTAAGGGAATATTTGGATGTCAGAGAACAGAATGGGTATACTTTACATGAGGTTGAAGTGCATTTGGAATGTTCAAAAGAACAAGAAATTGAACTCAAGGAATCCCTTGAGAATCTGAGATGTCATGAAATTACAGGCAGGAGAATATTAACTACGTCTGTTTACATTGGAACAGTTGATAACCAAGCGTTTGTAGGGCCTCCAGAGTCGATTGAAGAGACAGCAAAGGTTATTGCAGTATCACACGGACCAAGTGGTTCGAATTATAAATATTTGGAAATGCTATGCGATTCATTGAATAAAATGAGTTTACATCATAAGAAGGATGCTTATTTAGTAGATTTATTGAATCATGTACATAGAATTATGGATGCTGACATATCAAAGTGAATGATAGTTCGTAACTTACCTTTTGTACTACCTATTATAGTAATATATATAATATTCACAGTGTGTAATTTTACTAAGCGATGAAAAGTAGAAGCAAAAAAACGATTTTGAAAAATGTGCTAAGAATATCAGGATGCAACTATATATGCAAACAGACAAAACTAATTCTGCATGAATGAATGATAATTTACCAAAAGAATATTTTGATCTAATAAGAAAAGTAGTTCAAGAAACGAAACAGAATAAAAAATCTAATGCGATTACTACGAAACGTCCCCTAAAGAGACCACGCCGTAATCCTCGCCGTGCTGCTACGACCTCATCCCCGCCACAGCAACTAAAAATCATAGACATAGGTTCAGATTCTGATACTGTGGAAACGTATAGGGATGAACAGGTTATCAATATAAAAAGTGAGAGTGATAGTGAATCTCGAAGTGAAACCCACAACAATAACTCTGGCGCAGAAGACGATGAAGAGTACAATTCGGACGAGTTTGAAGATGTTTCAGATATCGATGCAGCTAATGAAATTGAAGATATTTCTATTACTATTGATCAAAATGAAAAATCCAAGCATTCTGATAAGACGTCGTTGACGACTGCACAGCGAGTTAGAAACGTTTGTTGTAATGACGAAAGGAAAAGACGGAAATATCTTCATATGGTGAACCTTGTGTGTATCATGATCCATGGATCCCTCCGGAATGAATGGCTTAACGATACCAAACTATTGAACCGTTTAAACAGCCTCATTCCGGACCAAGTCTTTCAACTATTGCATCCGAATCGTGATAATGAATTATTACTACGGAGCACAAGAAAACTTTTGGATGGTCTTAAAAAATGTATGGAGATATGGAAGAAGCATTGGAAAATTGTCAAACGATATGATACAATGGGGCTTTATATGCGTACTTGGGATGAAATTAGTTCATCTAGATGTTCGCAGATAAAGAGCCCATTATTGAAACGGAATTTTATTAAACAAGTACTCAGAGGTGTTGGTGATAGAGATTTTGCCGTACAAGGGTTTGTTGCGTTATTGAGATCATGTAATGTTAATGCAAGGCTTGTTATGTCATGTCAACCACCTGATTTTACGAATTTAAAGCTCAAGGAAAAACAACCACCATTCGAATACGATGATATGGTAAAGTATCCGATATTCTGGTGTGAAGTATGGGATAAGTTTGGTAAAGAATGGATTACTATCGATCCTATTAATTTGGAAATAATCGAGCAAATAAAATTCAAAGTATCTAAATTGGAACCTCGTGGTGTTTCATGCTGTGCAAGAAACAGACTACGGTATGTTATTGGATACGATCGGAAGAGTGGTTGTAGGGATATAACACGTCGTTATGCGCAATGGTATAATTCCAAAGTTCGAAAATGCCGTGTGACGAAGGATGTTAATGGAGCGGCATGGTACGATAAAGTTATTGCAGCGTTGCATGGCCGTAAGCGTACAAAGATTGATGATTATGAGGATGAATATTTCATTGAGAGGGATGGAGGTGAGGGTATGCCTGATAGTTTGCAAGACTTGAAAAACCATCCATTCTATGTGTTAGAAAAGGATATAAGACAGAACCAGGTGATTAAAGAAGGAAGTAAAGAATGCGGGTATTTGAAATTAAATAACCGTGCACATGGAGTGTTGAAGGTGTATGCAAAGAGAGATATTTTGGATCTGAAGAGTGGTAAGCAATGGTACATGGAAGGTAGGATATTGAAGACAGGATGTCATTATAAAAAAGTAGTTAAGCGTAAGAATATGAAGATGCTTAATGATGAAGGAACTGGCTATGAGGAAGATGATGAACGGTTGTATAGTGTTGATGATACTGAGTTATATATTCCACCGTTAGCTAGTGAGATAATTGGTGAAGTTAGGAAGAATTCGTTTGGTAATATCGAGGTGTTTGTTCCAAGCATGATTCCAGGAAATTGTTGTTTGATTGAAAATGATAACGCTATCAAAGCCGCTAAATTCTTGGGTATTGAGTATGCAAGGTGTGTGACTGGCTTTAAGTTTGAACGTGGTAAGAGATCCAAACCTATACTGAGTGGGGTGGTTGTTGGAATATGGTTTAAAGAGGCAATGTTGGCGGCTATTGATGGTATTGAATATTCCAATGAGGAGGATAAGAGGAAAGAGTTTGAATTGGGGTCGCTACAGCAATGGAAGGTGTTATTGGTTAAATTACGTATTAAGAATGATTTGAATGAAACGTACGGTACTGTTGTTGAGGAGAATCAAGGTGATGGTATGGAGGAAGAATTAGGAGGTGGAGGGGGAGGGTTTTTTGTTAATACTGAAGAAGAACCAATTGAAGAGCCAGGTGCATGTGAGGCTGGTGGGGTTTTACAGGTTGAGGAAGAAAATGAGCTTGATGAAGGTGAGCTTGATGAAGGTGAGCTTGATGAAGAGTATGAAAATTTCATAGATGACCTGAACATCTCTAAATAAAAATGTAAATATATATATATATATATATATATGGTTATGTTACAAGAATATTCAAAACCGGCACGCAAAAAAATAGAGAATTCCTCCGAATCAACTAACATTGAAAAAGCAAACGAAAGAAGCTCAACCATATACAAGAAAAGAGGCAAACGCAAAGGTAAGCGCAAGAAGATACGAACTACGAACGAGCACATATATGTATATGCGTATGTTTATGTCTACGTCTATGCATACATTCTAATAAATCAAAGCAAGCTATTTAATTTTATTCTATTCTATTCTATTTTATTTTTGATAAAACAGGAAGAAATATACATTTGTTTTTAAGCCAATACAATAAAGTGTGAGAACGAAAGAATGAGTTTTCTATCTAAACTATCTCAATTGAAGAAAACAGGTAGTGGTAGTAAACTAAAGAGTGAAAACGGTAATACTGGTGATGGTGATGATGGTAGTCGTATGAATTCATTACTGCCTAAGCATTATGTTCGTGATGAAGACCCAGCTGTCAAGAGATTAAAGGAATTAAGACGGAAGGAGCAAGCATTATTGCAACCTGAGAAGAAGAAGAAGAAGAAGTTACATCATAGTGGTGGCAGTAATAGTGGAAGTAGCGGTGGTAAAAGAAAGAAGAAGGATGATGGTGATTCTGATAGTATAGGGACGGTGTATAAGAGGAAAGTTGGGGATAAGGAGAGGGTTCGGATAGCGAAGGAAGATGAGGAGAGGAGAAAGCGTGCAGTTCCTTTGAAGAAGATGACATTTGATGAATTAATGAAGCAGGCCGAGAATAACAATAATAAAGAAGTGGTGAATACGGCACCTGGTGGAAGGATGAAAAAGGAAGAAGCTGTTAGAAAGATCATTAAACCAGGGTTTAAAGGATCGAAAGATCGAAAGGTAATTGAACGTAGAAGACAGAGTAATGGTGTAGTGAAGGATGATAGAAGGAATGGGGTGGAGAGGAGAGGGGTAGTAAGTGGAATAGGTAAGGAGAAAGAAAAGGAGAAGGTAAGTGGTGTGAGAATATCGCTACCAAAACATAAATTTGCACAGCCTAACCAACGGATTAAAGATAAATTAAATAAGAAGAGAAGAGAGAGCGGATATCCATCTGGATATAGGGGCCGTGATAGAGATATGGGCAAAGGTAGAGGTGGCAGTCGGAAGGGTGAATATGGATATGGTTACGATTATGAATCAGAAGAAGATTCAGATTTAGATGGGTTTATTGAAGATGATGAAGGAGAAGGAGAAGAGTATGAGAAAGAAAGATACTCTAGAGAGAGGAATGCAGATCCAGGGTATGATCGTGATGAGATATGGGCGATGTTCAACAAAGGAAAAAGACGTTCGGATTACATGTATTCAGATGAAGAAGATGATATGGAGGCTAATGAGATGGAAATTCTTGAAGAAGAAGAACGTGCTACGAAGATGGCACGGTTGGAAGACAAGCGTGAAGAAGCGTGGTTAAAGAAACATGATGAAGAAAAGAGACGTAGGAAGCAAAGGTAAGCAATGAAATAGATAACTTTATAGAACAAAATTGATTGTAATAATAACGTGAGTGATAGAGTGTATAGGTATTATGGTTGGGAATATGTGCACACATAGTAATAACCACTAATTGAAATCACGCAACTATTGAGGCAAAACAATTATAGATTGATCGTCTTTTTTTTTAGGCTCCTCTAGACTGTCGATAGCTGCTTATGACTTCAGAACACCCTTCGACAAAGATCTCCATAAAATAAGTATTGGTAGTCTAGGCAAAAAATTTTAATAAAATTTCCTCCGATACCACTGAATGCTCAAACCGTATGGTTAACGTCCATTTTATTGGAAGCAGTCTATAAACGACTATAGAAATAAATAAATAAAAAGACCAAAAATTGAATAAATTTAGTCTAATCAAAGGCCACGACAGTCTAGTCATTTTCAAATTTAAAAATGAATGATTTTGAACCTTTCTCAACTGTTTCTGAAGAGCCTACTTTTTACAGCAATGAAAATTTCTATGGAAACATGGATTATAATGGATAGGCTATTGGTGAATATACTTCTATGGTTGAAAATGTCAGTTATGCTTATGATAACTATGGTTGTAATGGTGCTGATAGTCAGAAAGATTTAGATTTAAGATTTGGTTGCGTTAAAGGAGATAAAACGGAAGAATCTAAAAGAATTGCTTTACAGAGATTAAATGCTTTTGATGAATGATTAGATAGAGATTTACATGAATCTTACGTTCAACAAGTTGTTAGAAAATGGATTCAAGGTAATGATACTGATCTGAAATATGGTAGATTAAATTTATACCCAAATAGGAATATTTAACATCTTCGTGATCAAGATAAGAAACCTATAAAAACCGATACAAGTGGAGTGTTAGTTAATTGTGTATCATTTGTTTATTCTGGCTATAAAGATATCGAAAATTAAAAATAGTAAATTTTGTGTTTGGTATTATTGGTATGATGGACATGTTTTTGAAGGTATTGCGGCAGTAGTAGAAACAGCAAATTTAATTGCTCACGCTGTTATTAACGATGGTCTTACAGCTGAAGAATTATTTACATCAATAGTTGGTATGTTTTTCCCTATATTTGGAGAAATAGCTGCTGGTGCAAAGTTTGCTAAAATATTTAAAACTATTAAAGTGGATAAATTGAAGAACAATAAATATTTAAATGAATTTTCTCATGTATTAGATATTAGAAAAATAATTAATAGAGACAAAATATGTAAAGCCTAGTCAAAGAAATTGTTAACATTAATCTCCTCTCTATTTATTAATGGATGGATATTAGTTATAACCTTGTTGATTTCATCTAAATCAACCTTAAGAGGTTTTTCTAAAATCTCTTCCTTTTCAAAGTCTAAATGTTTATAGAAGAATCCTAATTCTTTAGCCATATCTAACTGGTCTTGATAGATTTCGAGTGCTCCAGAGTCGTGAGCATATCTAGCAATATCTATATCAGGTTTAAAATTATGTTTTTTATAAACACAATAATAATCGTCATACATACAAAATACTAATCCAACATTGTACAGCATATTAGGAAACTTATTTAACAATTCATCAATATATCCAATATTTATAAGCGCATAATTATATAGATAGAATGGTTTATACTTTTCGGTTAATTCTTCGTTTACAAAACCATTGATAAGAATATTAGAGACTGCAGATTTACATACACTGTCTGGAAACTTGTCTTCATTATTTAAAACCATTAGAGCAAAATTAGTGCAGACTAAAGCTCCATGTTTAGCTTCATTAAAATCACCTAGTTCATATTTTTCTACGTCTCCAATGTATGCAAAATATTTATTCATTTTGTTTAATTAGTTTTGTTTTTGTTGGAATATTAACCAACAATAAGTTACTATTACAAGATTAAGGTAAAATAAGCAATATTTCGTATCTTCAGTTCATCTATTAACAGCATTTACATTCATTTAGTTTTTCACAAGTTCGCGCGTGATAAAAAACGAAACAAGAAAATCATGAGAAACAGAAAAGAATAAATACATTAAATAAGGATACATATTATATAAAGTTTATAGCTTAAAAACACCAATCCAATTATACTATCATAATGTATAGTTCTAAGTCTTTATTATCATCGGCTACTCAGTAGTTTTCGTATTTAAAAAAGTATTAATATATATTATATCTAGTAAATTAGATCTAACAGGTCCAGTACCATCTTTAGTAGTATATAAATCATCCACTGCGTCCATTTCCATTATCTCTTCCATATTTTCGTCAGTTAATTCCATATCTTCCATAGAATGATTTTCAAAGAAAAAACCTAAACAGTGTCTATTTAAATGTAATTGATCTTTACTTGGAGCATTAGGGTAAAATATAATAACAGGTATATATTCGTTAATTACCTCATTCTTTAAATAATTACTCATAATAAATCTAGCAGAGATAGCTCTCTTTATTGTAGGACATAATTCTATTTTAGACTCTAATAATTTATAAGCAAAATAAAAACTACGTCTAACACCTTTAACTATATAAAAAGTGAGAAATTCATCATCATCCAATGATTCAATATTATAAAATTCGATAAACTTTTCAAAATTAAAATAATTGGCATAAAAACACAACTTATTGTAATTATCTGACAATCTCGTTTCTATTTTAAAATCTTTATTAATTAATTTACTATCGCTAACAATTCTTTGTGAGATTTTAACGATAAAGAAAAAGAAATTATAAATAGTTTAAAACAAACAGATATTAAAGATAAAGAATATTTAAAAATAACCTTTAACAATATTCAAAACAATAAAATAAAATTAGATGTTTTAACTAAAAATGGTGATATAAACGAAATGATAGATAATTTACCTAAAAAGTAATTTATATAGAATAGAAATGGTGAATGGGGAATATAAAGGTTTTGGTAGTTATTCTGAACTGTTAGATAGAATTATTCAAGATGAAAGTATAATGAATTAGCAGATAATACTAGAAATATTGGAGCAAAAAGATTTGAAAAAATGAAAAAAATTTATGAAAAGAAAGATTAGAAAGTACATTGATATAGACGAACGGCAGAAGAACCGGGTAATAAATATGAATATACCTTGTTTATATTTTGTCCATACAAAATTTTCCAAATGTCTAAACAAAACACAAAAATAAAAAATAGCGGGCAGAAATTGAACTCTCCAAAAATTTCTATATAAAAGTCACAGAAATTTAATAATTGGAAAAGCGGTTGAATTGTAGCGGCGGGTTTGTTTTTTTTCAATTTCTGAGGGGACGGAAGTTCAAGAAAGAGAACGGAAAGGGAAACCAAGAGATGCCCATGCTGTAAATAAAGGTATACAAATACAAATACAAATACAAATACGATATAAATATAAATATAATGGAAGAACAAGGTATAATACACAATGAGAATAGTAACGAAGAAGAAGATTTAAATATAGTGTTTGATAGAATAAAGACACATTTTCCACCAGCAAAGATCAAGAAGATAATGCAGACAGACGACGATATCGGTAAAGTGTCACAAGCTACGCCAGTTATTGCTGGTAGATCATTGGAGTTTTTTGTTGCAATGTTGGTGAAGAGAAGTGGTGATTTGGCGAGGGAGATGGGGTCTAAACGGATAACTGCGGATGTGTTGAAACAAACGATCATGACAGACGAGAAGTTTGATTTCCTAAGGGAGAATGTGTGCGGGTCCGTGGAAGACGATGGTGAAGACGAGGAGATGAACGAAGAAGCTGGATGAGCAAATGATAATGACGATGTTTTAGACTGTCGAATGGAATGGAATGCGATGGGATGAAACGGAATGGCCGTGCAACACGGTGTTGTATAAGTATAAATATAAGTATAGATATAAATATAAATATAAATGGAATGTACGCAGAATAACATCACCAACAACGAATTCTGAAACTGTGTCTGTGTCTGTGGCTGTGGCTGTGTTTATCATGTTACACGGTACATGTGCAGATTGCTAGTTGCCGGAAAAACCTCAACTGCCAAATCACGACACACGACACACGACACACGACACACGAAAAACGAAAAACGAAAAACGAGGCACTGTCTATTTATTTATGGTATACGTTTCCACGGAGACACAGGAGCACCGGGCAGACGGGGCCGGTGCATAATACAGACAGTTCCGTGTCGCGTGAAGCAGCGGATTCTCGATAGAACACGGCCAGACTCTATTCGGAGAAACGCAGATCGTTTGAAACTATCAAATGTGAATTATTGGTTGTTGCACAGAACATTTTGCAGAAACTCTCCGTGATGCTCCTCGTTCCGTTGTTTTCTATTGTACTATGTGTACTATGTTATGGGTATTGTTGTGGTTCAATACGAAACTGCCATCGATTACACAATCACAGTACTGTCTCTTATCGTGTGTAATGCTTTACAACATATCAATGCGAAACTATCTTGTTTTCCGATTCTATTCTATAAGATGAGGAAGGGTTACTTTGCTCATCTAGTACCTGTCTGTCTCTATTCATTCTTATTTATTCATCTCTCATAAATGCAAACAGTTTTGTTATGAAATAACTTGATATGATCTAACTAAGCCTACCACGCATTTTATAATAAATAAATATATATATATATATTTATATTTATATCTGACATTCAGTATTCAGTATTCAGTATTCAGTATTCCGTATTCCGCATTTCATACCTTGTATTTCGTATTTTCATTTACATTCTTTATTATTACCCTCGTTCTTTCCAAGGGTTATTTAAAGTTATACTTGTATAAAAAGTAACAGTTTTTTTTTTTTCATATTTGATTTCATTACCCAAAGGTATACAGTATATCCATACAGACATACATACATATAAATGGACATCATGTTGAAGGATGACATAACTGAGAAATGTATCTCGAATAATACAACTAAGAAGAGACACTCATATCATCAACTATATAATATCCCCAATAAAAATAATATGAATTATACTTCGTATAACACAGGATCAACAACTCTTCAGCCTATGTCATCACAAGTGTATATCATTCATAACAATCAGAATCAGAATCAGAATCAGTATAATAATATGCACAGATCACAATCTTCAGATCCTAGACTCATTAATTATAATAATAACATCCAAAAATCAACCGGTACTCGGAGTGTGTCGACATCGTATCAATCCAATAATTATAACCACTCTCGTGCTCACTCTCGTTCTCAATCCTATTCCCATTTTCATTCTCACAACCAATCTGGAAAGTCTCCTGAACTCCCTACCGTGAATAATTCATATCAATACCCTCATTCAAATATTAACTCACAAGCTCATTCTCGCTCGCATTCACATTCTAACACAATTACTAATCCTAACAACCATCCGTATCAGAACTATCTTCCTTACCAATCACCTAATCCTAATCAGCACAGAAACACTCATTCATTCTCTAATAATACTAATACCAACACTAATAATAATAACTCAAAAATATCTCTTCAAAAATATAAAAACAATAATACTACTAATAATATCTTGCATAACACCACGCATCACAACATTAATAATTCGTATTCTCTATCTACAATATCAGAATCAAACTATCCTCCATATGGTTTTAATAGACAACCGACAATAGTAAAGAAAGAATTATCTTTATACCAAATACAAAGACAAATGATGAAAACTAATTTCACCTTCGATAATGGTGAAGTTTTCACTCCAAGAAACCAATTCAAATCTGCCATATCACCTACTACATCAAGCACTAATCCCCCTGCTCTTGCTCCTGCTTCCACCCCCATTCCTTCTTCTGATAAGAAGTCAGATCACTCAAAGAAAAAGAAACCAAAAACACTCGGTTCCTTCTTCAAGAAATTCATCAACACATCTTCCTCATCTTCACTGTCTTCTTCGAAGAATAGTCTGAATATTGAGTATGACGAGAAAAAGACATATTTCACAAACAATCAACAAATACCACCACCAACCATAAACATTATTGAAATCCCTCCTTTAGAGAACGATATCTTCTATAAAAGAATGCATAAACAATGGGGGAAAGTACATATGAATTCATTACCATCACAGCGCACCTTATCTTCAACTTTCTCCATCTCAAACTCATTTTCATCTTTATCTATATCAAACGTAAACTCTCGCAACTCGCAGAACTCACAAAGCTCGCATAAAACAACAGATAATACAATTGATAATAAATCAACAGTCAAATTCTCAAATGAAGTTTACGTAACAGAAACTTTCTCACCACAAGAATACGAAAGGAATGGAGACATAGAAGGTGAAACTGTACAATCTGATGATGATTCAATAAAATTAAATAATTACCATAATAACGAGATTAAACTGGAAATGAATAGATTCAAGAAAGAAGAGATGGTCGTGCATAGGGATAGTATGAAGTTTACACATTTTTATACCTGAGTTGTATATATGTATATGTATGCGTTTATAATATATTCATTCCTTTTTTTTTTCACCTATTTTTTTTGTTTTGTTTCGGTCAATGGTTAGCTTTATTTAGTAAAATATACAATTGTATACACAAATTATAAAAAAATATTATACTGTTAAAAAAAAAGGTTATTTTAGTTCAGGGACATATGCATTGACACAAGATTGATTCTTGTTTGAAGATATTATTATTGATTAGTATATCTCCAAATAAATTTAGGTTAGAAGAGGAAGTAAATATCTTTTACTACTTGTGATCTTTGTATAAAAGTTCGGTTTATTATGAAATAATAATTATGTAAAATAAATAAATAAATAAATAAATAAATAAATAAATAAATAAATAAATAAATAAATAAATAAATAAATAAATAAATAAATAAATAAATAAATAAATAAATAAA
>JAJLYB010000073.1:0-21862 GCA_030674245.1 Jamesozyma piceae
AACAACTACGTTGTCGTTGGATTTAATAATTCTTGAAACATTAGTTTCAATTCTGTAGTTACCTTACAGTTAGTTTAGTTAGTCTTATCCACGGTCCTGGTATAGAAAACTATTCATAATAAAGGTCAAATACAATGAGACTTAGTTATTTCGATAGCTCTTTTCGTCTGCTATTCGAATATTGTTAGTTGATTATAATACGATTGATTTTTATGATTTTTAAAATGCGTCTTAGCGCTAACAATCTTACATTTTTGTATTATTTTACAACTCTTTAATGACTTTAAATTTATTAATTCTCAAAGGCTCCTATAAGACTTAATTTTGAATAATAACGTTGAAGATTTAATAATTTATTAAAGTAACTAAGTAAAGTATATGTGAAAGAGTTCGGTGAACCTCGTACGTATTGTTATAAGATAAACTAATATAAAAGTTCGGTTTATTATAAAATAATAATTATGTAAAATAAATAAATAAATTAATTAATTAAGAATCAATATCAATCAGATTGTATACTTGAAGTATTGGTCTATTTATACGTCTCTGGGAAGTGAAGTAAGGTGTGAAAATTTTTCACATCGTCGATAAGCTATTCTATTCTCGTTGACCATCATCTGTGACCATTATAAGATAATTGTTTGTAGTCAAACATTGATTTCCTTATATGAACACTCGTGTCGTTCATAACTTTCTCTCTGCTATTGTTTTATTTTCGTGTTTCGTTTTCAATCGCGTTCGTGGTTGTTAGTAATCCTCGTATTAAACTTGATATCCTATAATTCACCCATATTATACTCATAGTACTATATTATCTCCGTCTCAGCAGAAATCTTTTGTAACTATTCGATTTTATTACTGTCATTTTGTTGTTTTGTAAACAAAATATTTAATATATATATCTTTTTTCATTTTAGTTCGCTTTTACCAGAAAAGGAAAAAATATAAATATGTTTCGGAAGAAAACAAAAACAAAAACTATATATGGCTTTGCAATTTTATTTGAAAAGGGCTCATTAACAAGAAACTCATTATATACCATAGGTACAAAAAGGAATATTATATATTTCCTATTAAATAACTATTCATTAAGTAATGACTCAACCACAAAATATTGATGTTTACCAACCAGGCCAGGTTTTGACAGTAGGATCTCACAGTTCGAGAATTATAAAATATCTCACTAGTGGTGGCTTTGCTCAAGTATACAAAACAAAAATATCACCTATTGACCCTTACACAAAAAGTAACATAGCATGTCTAAAGAGAGTGATAGTTCCAGACAAAATAAGTTTAAATGTATTAAGGGCCGAAGTTGAAACAATGAAGGTTTTGAAAGGTAATCGACATGTCGTATCGTACATAGATTCGCATGCTGCGAAATCATCGGGAAATAATAGTAATTACGAGGTATTCGTACTAATGGAATACTGCGACAAGGGTGGATTAATTGATTTTTTAAATTCGAGATTACAGAATAGATTACAGGAGTATGAAGTTTTAAGAATAATGAGTCAAACTGTTCAAGGTATAGCTGCGATGCATGCACAGCAACCACCAATTATCCATCGAGATATTAAAATTGAAAATATTTTGATATCAAATAGTGAGGATTGTAAGGTTTGTGATTTCGGTTCTGTCTGTGGAATAATAAGACCTCCAAGGAACCCTCAAGAATTTGATTATGTTAGACACGACATTATGAGAAATACAACTGCACAATATAGGTCGCCAGAAATGATTGAACTTTCTCGTGGATTCGCTATAGACGAGAAGTCTGATATATGGGCTCTAGGTGTTTATCTTTATAAACTATGCTATTATACAACTCCTTTCGAAAACGCAAGAGAATCAGCAATTTTGCATTCCAATTTTCATTTCCCATCATACCCAATATACAGTGACCGTTTAAAAAACTTAATTAAAGTTCTACTTTCTCAATTACCGGCACAGAGACCAAATATATGTCAGGTAATAGAGGAGGTCTCAAAAATGCAAGGTGTACCATGTCCAATGCAAAATTTTTATCTTCTGAGAGCAATGGAAAACACCAAAATCATTGTACCACCAATTAAGAATCGCTTCAGCAATCAACTTAATCAAATATATAACGTGCCTCCTTCAATACAACATTCAAAATCTCAATTAAACATTCTTGAATCAAGATCATGCATAAAATCCGCATCACAGCCTCCACCACTTGTCAATATTCCATACCTAAATTCATTAGGCTCAGCCGAGATCCAATCAACTTCTGCTATTGGTATTTCAGGAACATACCCTAGTGGAATTCAAGTACCAAATTTACAATACTCAATTACTGAACAATTCCCAATCAATACAAAAGTAGTAGTGAATCAAAGTCCCAACAGAAGCCCTAATCGAAGCCCTAATCGAAGTCCTAATGCGAGTCCCAATAAACGCCCCTATGAAATTCCTTACAGGACTCCTAATAACCATGCTGATAAAAATCACCCCAATTCAACTGAAACTTATTTATCAAGCACACAACCATCTTGGGGTTCTAAAATGAACACTGGGAATATACTTAATTTTCATCACGAGTATACCAATTCATCAACTCAAACAATAGAGTCTAATAGTCCTATATATAGGTGTACTTCCACTTTGTTACCTATAAACTCAGGTTCTTCGATACGCTCTGATACTGGTAACAATGTAGATATACAAGAAAACAACACTGGTGGAAACATAATTCGTAAATTCAGTGCTAAGTTAAGGAGGGCAATCTCGTCTGAGTCACGCGGAACATCTCCAGTCAGATCAAGACAAAATACTGGTGGTAGTATACGGTCCAGTATAGGTACGATAAGAAACGAATTCACCGACGGAGCGGGAAATTCTCAAAATGCCAGATCAGTATCATATGAGAATAATTACGGCGGTTCTCTCAATAAGAATGAGGATATTTTTTTTGAATATAATAACAGTAGTAGTCCACGTAAATCATCTATTGTTAGACACATATCATTGAATAAAGAATTAGGTCATATTTCAATAAGCGACGTCCATGAGAACGACATAAAATTGATGAAACGTCATAATCGTCTACCCACTTTCTTAAGTGATTTTGAAGAGCATGAAAGAAATACCTCTACTACAAGTTCGAGAGAATATTATATGGCTAATTCCCCTGTAAAACTGGCCGTTAATAAGGACATGAAAGAATCAATACAAAAACGTGTTCAAAATTTATTAATGAGTGCTGGTGAGACATCCCCGGTCAAGACAGCTACAGGGTATGGTAAATATACCGAGAATACCAATAAATTTGAAAATCGCAAAAATGATACTGATAAAATAGATTCTTCTAAATTTAAGAGACAACCTAGTGTAGTTATGAGACAATTATCAAATTTTTCAAAAAAATCAGAATCACTACCTCATAGAGAGAAAATGCGCCGGAGAGCAGCTCCACCAATTCCAAACAAACCTAGTTACCTAAAGATACCCAGTAATAATTTAGATAGGTTGGGCATAAAATCAAAGAAGTTAGAATCCGATTTAACAAGGATAGCAAGTGATGCCACAGAAATACTCGTCGGTGTAGATATTGATGATATAGAAGCTAAATTTAAAACTCGGTTTCCCAGTACTGTGGAATGAAAAACAACCTTTAAACGATTTATTTTATGCACTTATTTTAAATAAACTCTTTTATAGCGAAATGTACTCACAAATCAGACACCACATAAGCAACTTAGACTAGTAAAAAAAAGTTTATACATATGTTCATTAATTTTTATATACGTTATATAATGTAGTATGATGTAATCTACAATTTGGATAAAATATCATCGACAACTTGCTGAGTAGTTGAGTTACCACCTAAGTCTGGAGTTTTGATCTTTCCTTCCCTTAAATTAGCATCAACAGCAATGTCAATATCCTTTGCTGCCTCTGGATGACCTAAAAATTCTAACATTAAAGCTGTTGATCTAATGGTAGCGACCGGGTTTGCAACTCCTTTACCAGCAATATCTGGGGCAGAGCCGTGACATGGTTCCCCAATGACAATTTCTGGGCCAACATTTGCACTTGGAACAACGCCCAATGAACCTACAAGGGCTGCAGCACCATCAGATAATATATCACCGTATAGGTTTGGTGCTACAACTACATCAAAACATTCTGGTTCTTTGAACATTCTGTACACCATAGAATCAACAATTTGTTCGTTATATTTAATACCGGCATATTTAACTTTATTGGCCTCATAAACTTCTTTACAAATTTCTCTGAAAAGACCATCACTTTGTGAAAGAACATTGGATTTATGTGTGACAGTTAACGTGGCATGCCCGTTAGTTTTCAATCTTTGTAATGCAATATCTAAAGCAATAGTAGCAATTCTCTTAGTTGCAACTTCTGTAATTCTTTTGGTAGCCTCAGCGACTCTAGTGCCTGTTTCCTTATCTATGTACGATTTCTCAATCTTAATATATAAATCTTCAGTATTTTCTCTAACAATAACCATATCAACTGGTCTATCCTTAGTGCCAGACACTGACTTAACCGGACGGACATTGGCATAGAGACCCAATTGTTTCCTCAAGGCAACAATTGGAGATGAATATCCTTCAACTTTAGTCGTTGGAGATTGTACGGCGCCAAATAACGCACCTTCACATTGTTCTTTTAAGATCTTGATAGTTTCATCCGGTAAAGCTTTTCCTGTGTCAAGAAATGTTTGGAAACCAGCTTGTAAATCAATAAAATCAAAAGAGAGACCATGTTTGGGATTTAAATTTTGTAGGATTTTTTTACCAGCTGGAATAACTTCTTTACCAATACCATCACCAGGGATTAATCCAATGGTCAGAGATTTGCAAGCAGCCTGAGAGGCTAGGTTACGATGTGTGACTAATTTTGAAACTGATGTCCTTAGCATTTTTTTAATGATAACTAATGTATATATTTGTTCTATTGAAAGGTCCCTTAATGGATGTAGTTAGTTAGAAAATGTGATCGATTTGGTATACCTTTGGGATTTACAAATAATAATATTACAATGGCAAGATACCTAGTTCATGTCCGTAACTCGCCAATTGTGCCATTATATATAGAATAATATTTTCCGGTTCCAATTTTCAGGTAGACTTGATGAGTTTGAGAATATAAATTAGTCACACAACTGCTGATTTCGAACCAACATGATTCACCTTTTGCACTAAAAAAATATCTTGTTTTTCCAACGGAATTTCATCACTTTATTATGAGGTGTCCGGAGTGTTGAAACAAAATATCAAATTGAGCTGGAAATTTGGATTTGAAGTTATACAAAACATTATATTATTTAGTAGCTGCACATGTTAGTAGTCAACGATATCCACCATCAGTATATTGAGTGGATGCATAGTTGCATATCTAGATATTGTTATTTACTTTACAAGATCCTATTTGGAAAAGAGTTGCTTGCATAGTTGGAATTCTATATGCAAATAGAGAAGATATTTTTACTATTGTTTATGAATTTTATTTACATGTTATACTATTAATGGCGTGACTCCTATACATTATATAAAATATACAACTCTACAAATATGCATATATACAAATTCATTTTGGTTCAACAGATATGTACAATCGATGTATACTTTGAACTTGAGAGTTTGTATTAATTTAATTTTGAATATATTAAGCAGTTTATAATTGCAATTCCTCGACTTCATCTTCTTGCCCATCTTTATTTTCAACTTCATTTTCATTTTCGGTATTACCCCATGATTCTTGAGGGTTAGCACGCCTTGCTGACATCAATTCAGTTTCTTTAATAGCCTTCTTTTTCCACTGTTCTATGACTTTTTGTTCCTTATCAATACCATACTCAAGTGCTGAAGATTCAAAGACCGCTCCTAACATTTCTGCTTCTTCTTGCGCAATCTGTTCTTCTAGATCCTGTTGCATTCTTACTCTATAAAATTCATATCTTGCTTGATTGTATGCATCAACTAAATTGTCAAATTTCTTGTTCTTTAATAAATATAGAGTTCTTTGAACCACATTCTCACCATCCAGAGGTTTACCTAATTGTTGAATACTGCTCCAATCAAAATTAGTTTCTAATTGGTTTTCCATAACGATTTTAGGCCTTGAAAGTTCCCATGGATGTTGGTCATAGAATAAGGATCTCAATTTATCTTCTAAATAAATCAATTTTGGTGCTTTATACAATCTATTAGTGGAAACTTTCTTATCTATAGAAGTGTACCTTGTTTTGTATAGACCATTCTTATTGGTAAATTCTGGGAATTCCCTAAATGTTGTTTTATCGTGGCCGTTTGTTGGGTTCTTGAATTTAGGTTCACGAACAAATTTCGTAGCAGGTGGAATTGATACAACCACATCATACCATGCCGGTGTATTCTTCAATAAACCTGCTTGCAAATACGACGATGTTCTTTCTAGAATATTCACAGCGTTGGCCTGGATCTTCATCTGTTCTTATTATTTATTATAATTATTATTGACGGGAATATCTGCTTCAGTTCCAAGTAACAACTCAATATATACACTTATTTCCCACCAAAGCAAGGTCAATATATTCTAAATATTTCAACTCTTTCAAACTACTATATAATCCTATATGTAGCATATAAACTGAAATTCTTGTTCCACATTAAAGGATCTTTGTTTGATATTTTTTCGTTTGTCATTTTTTTCGGTTTTTTGTAAAAAAAAAAAAAAATAGTGAACTAGCGAAATAGGGACAGGGTAATCGCTAATTTTCAGAACTGTTTACAATATAATAGATGCTCCTATGCATTGTAGGTTGTAATTTGATAATCGTCATACCAATAGACCAGGATCATATAAGGCTTTTACTTTAAATGACAAAATGTGAATTTGTATTGTTAAATGGTTACGTTTAAAATAATCAATATACCGGTAGGTATCTCATGCACATATTTTATATTTTGATGGGGGGAGGATATAATACATAATATACAATAAACGTTCTATATAACTTATTTAAACTCATAAGTTTCATTTTGGGCATGTGCCAATATACCCGCCCTCTTTGTACCAACAATTCTTTCTAAACTTAATCCATCTAGCTTGGAATAAATACATCTTACTGTAGAAATATTCAAATCGGCATTGCCCAAAAATGCATTCTTACCGATATATCTCACTACTTCATTATAAAATTCTGGATTGTTTGGAGGCTTGTAAAAAACAACACTCTTAACACCTTTAATTTCATAACGTCTGAAATGGTGCAGTCTTTCTGTATATAATAATACTTTAACACGGCCTTGCTGAAATAGTGATCTATTGGCATTTAATTGTTTTTGTTCTGAATATTCATTGATCTCACCAAACAAGATAGTTGTCTTTTCCTTCAAATAATTTCTAATTCTAACGAAATCTGTATACTCTGGAATATATATCAGTATACCATCTTCATAACCAACACTTTTAACAATGTTTGGAATGATTACACTCGTGAAATACTTAAATCTATAGTCCGGTTCATCTATAATCGAACCACCAAGAATATCAAATCTTTGAAATATTTGCTTGACCTTAAGACCCAATTTACCAATACTTGATGATTCAGGTAGGATTATTTTATGATTTTTCCATCTACCTGCCCAGTTTCGGCATTTTCCATTTATCAAGGAGTTCGAAACCGGTGAGATATATTTAGTAAAAACCATTGTCTGTCTAAACAATCTTGCTTGGTCATTAATGTACCACATTCTAATTCTACTGAAATCAGCATCATGTTGTTCTTCAGGAATTTTATTCAAATGATCAAAAATCGTGTAAACATGAGATATGTTTTGGTATTCTATAGAATGGAGTTGATCAATAATAGTGATTTCAATCGAAGACAAGAAATCGTCCTGTCTTTTCTTCTTATCTGTATTTTCTACGATCATTTGAAGACCCAACGGAGAACAAACTATAATATCAGATTGATAGAAATTACTGTACAATTTGATAGCTTTTCTCGTGAATTTCATACCAACAACAAAGAAATCGCTAGTATTCCCCTTAAAAATTTGTTGGAACGTCTTTGGTTTAGATGAAGGTGGCAACGAGTCATCATAAAATTGATCATAAAATTTACCCTTTTTATCAACCTGATCAATACCAGATTTCTTGATGATCTTGTCAATAATTTGATGGGCAGTATCTCTAGTTGGTGCAATAATTAAAACTTTAGGTCTTGTGAAACCTTGATCCAAGTATTCAGCATCTAAATTACTTTGTAAACGCTGATTATCTTTCAGAATTCTATCCCTTGTTTTATAAATATGATTTAAGGTATGCAATACATATAGGTCTCTATATTCATCTTCATCTTTGCCATATGAATCATACTCGCATAGTATATCTTTATATTGAAACATTGGGTCTAACAAGGTCTTTTGTAAAGGTGTTAATGGGTCACTCTTATTGTCTTGTAAATTATTTTGAATTTTCAATCTTTGTTTTAAAAAGTACGAATGAATCGATGCATTAGAAATTGGAAGTTCCACTTTAATTTCTGGTTTGGATGCAATAGCAGGCTGGGAAAATAGAGAATAAGCATATTCAGTGAGAGAGCTCTTTATAGATTTATATTTAATTTCCTTGGATTTAAAAGCTGAGTCTAATTCGTTAACAAATAATTCTGTTGGCTGGTTGAAATGGTAGTCAAATGGATCTTTACCATCTTCATTATCGTCATCATTATCTCTGTTCTTTTCTTCATCATCACTAGAATCATTCTCGTTATTATTCTCGTTTCTAGTATCTAATGCATTTTCAATTTGCTGAGCCTCATCCTCTTCTTCCTCTTCCTCATCCTCATCCTCATCCAAAATTCTCTCTGTTAGAGCTGTCTGGTTAAACTTATCCTTCCCCACAACATCCGCACTATCAGTGGTATTCGATGTCTTCTTTTTCTTCTTCTTTTTCAACTCTGGATGCTCAGATTTCAATAGAGTTAGCAATGCTCCATAAACCTTGTCTTTTCTTTCTTCTTCTCCAGCATCTTCATCCTCAGTCCCAATGTTTTCATCTTCAATCTCGGAAAGTTGAACTTGATCTAATACCTTCATATCATCTGTAGTATCTTCATCAGAAACAGCTCTTTTTGAAGTTCTTTTGATCGTTCTTAGCTCTTTTCTTCCTCTTTTTCTGCCACCACCATTTGCTGTTGAACCTTTACGCTCATTACTACTCTTATCCATTGTTATATAATCAGCTTTATTGATTTCTTGGCCCCTTCCAACAGTAATTCTACTGATGAGATGCCTTCATCTCTTCGCAATAAAATTTTTTTTATAAATGAAATATTTGTGTCATGCCGAACGACGGGGAAACCCAACTTGGGTTTCAAATGAACAACAAGCAAAGGAAAAAATATGTTAATTACACCGTCAAGTCATTCTGATCCTCATTGTTGTGGTCCCTAACGACACGAAATATATAGTTAATAATAATCATTAAAAGCAAATATAAACTCATAAGTGCCATTTAAATAAGAATATAGTCTAGTAGGTATTTTACAATCTAACTATTCTCTCTGTACTTCTTTTATTCAGGCTTCCAAATTTGTTTTCATTGAACCGTTGATAAACTGAATATTTATTGAAAATAATAACACAAATAGGCTTATTAAATATTGTATTGGACGGTATTGTTGAATACCAATATAAATTTTTATAGGTCGGAAACTCCAGAATACATTAGTATATATTACAAAATGTCACTGATATCGCATGGATTTATACGAGGATTGCGTATATGCTCAGGTTCCTTTTATCTTTTGTTTACGTTAATTTCCATACCCATATCCTTTAAAATAGGTGGCCTCTATTGTGGGCTTTCATTCACTGTAACATTATTTAACCTATATTTTATATCTACCACATTAAGTATCTTTGCCAGAAGAAATGGCCGCAGATCTTATATTATCCTTACAAGCATACTCTATTATTGCCAGCATTTACTTATCGCTTCATTACTGTATTTGTTTTTATATGGATTCTCCAATGATGAGTTAACACAAATTATAGAAAATGGAACACAGCCAGTTCAGTCATTAACCGACGTATTAAAGACTAATATAACATCAACCCATTCAAATTGGTTATTATATTATTATTACTACAAATACATAGTACATCCATGGGAGCTTTTATTATCATATGCTACTCCTTTTTTTACAATGTCGGAAGGGTTCTTTACAATTTTGGCCATTCAGGCAATTGGTGAAACAAATAAATGGTTGAGTAATGAAAGAAATAATAATGCGTGGATAATTTCATCTTTGCTAACTTCGGGTGGTGTTATAACAGTATCTCTATATTATCTTTATAGAATTTACGTTACCCCAATTTGGGAGTTGTCTGCGCAAACAGCATCCCTTCTAGGCTTCGTCCTCTCATTAGTCGGCAGTATAGGGCTATATGGTATTGTATCAGAGAGAGGATCTGTCATTGAAAGCTCGTTATTTTTTGCATATATCGTACGTTGTCTTTATGAAATTTCTCCAAAGTTAGCTACAACAGCAGCTGATGAAATTCTCGAAGTATTCAAAGAAGTCTGGCAAAGACGTCAAGGCACATTACCAATAAAGGATAACCTTATGTTTTACTACAATAGTGTTATCTTAAAGAATACAGAAATAATTTGGGACTCAATATGGGCCGGAACTTTGCCAGCATCACAGAATCTTAATTATTCATTTTTTTCAGCTAGCAATATTTGGAGCATTTTTAAACCAGTTTGGAAATTTTTTAAAAATTTTACGATAAGTGTCCCTTTTTCAATAAATGAATTATTCATGATAATTGCTAAGATGGCATCAGAATCCGTATCGCCTGCAGTCGTTATTAATTTATGTTTTAGAATTTTGATCTTTTATTCTGCAACTAGAATTATTCCCGCGTTACAAAGAAAAGATTCGAGAGAGAGAAGAAGAAGTCGTCGTATTATGAAGGTACTATATTGGTATAGTCCATGTATTCTAATAGCTATGTACACACATTTGATTTTACAATATTCAGGGAAGTTGAAAAATGAGTTATGTTTATGGGGTTGCGCTTCCAAATTGTTGCCAGGATCAGTTCGTAGTAATGGAAATAATGATAAAATTGTAATTGATGCTTGGGGTTTCTGGAACTGGTGTAATATATTTTGGACAATATTAGTTTATGGTAATGAACTTATCGGAACCCCGACGAATAATAATGAAATATGAAAATTCGATTGAAGAGAAACATAAATTACAGAATAAAATGTGAAAATACTATTTAAAAATAAAATTAGTATCATTTTCATTTTAATGCATAGACACATTGAATTATATAATTACATAGAATTATAATTTAAGGATACAATATTCAAATTTTTTCTATTAGAGAGCCGAAGTGAAAGTTATTTTCTTGTCCTACAATCTAGCATATTTTATTTTACTTTAAATATTACATTCCTTTATTTGAAAAATATTCAAATACGATTAATGTTGTATAAAGTAGATATGTTTTTGTTAGCTGAATAAATAAGGACATATTGCTTTTCTAACTTTCAGTACCATAAACCAACGTTACATAGAGTGATATAACCATAACAATAATACCAAACCACACTAACCATAGACTACACTTCTTATAAAACATATCCTTTGGTGGTATCATTTGTCCAATGGCCAATGAATCCGATCCAATTAATTTATAACCAAATAATCCTGGTAAAGTAAAAGATATCGAAGTTGAACCAGTAGCACCGACTAAAGCTAAAACTAAGGCAAATGAATCAACTTTTAATGCAACTATATACATGGAACCCAATAATAATATTGTAATTCCATAAAATCTTGTATTTGGGAACGATACATGCTGTTCTGCATTTCCAGATTCTGTTAGTTCTTCTGCTGTATCCTCCTCAGGAAATTCAATTATATTACTATTAACCTCATTATTGACAGCTTCATCATCAACAATATTGTCAGTTTCTGATATTGTCATGGTAATGGGTGTACGCATATCGATATCGGTATGAATACTTGGATTATCATAATAATTTTCTTCTGCCTCTTCATTTCTAACTTCTTGCACATACTGCATTTTAGTCCAGACAATAAGATTATTAACAGCAATACGAAGTGGATGGAATAATAGCGGGAATGATAAAATCAGCATTAGGGCAAGACAAATTTTACCAATATGAACCCATATAGAATTTGGATCATAATTTAAGATAATATTACCTAATGTATTCGAACCAAATGTTAAATAGCCTGTAATTCCGACACTTAAAAATAGAATACTAGATATCATAATAGAATAATCAATAACCTTGGTAATATTTGCCATTCGGTTGTCCTTTAATTCATTCATAATACTGAACATATTCATCGATCCAGTGTACGCAAAGATAATAATACTAAAAGTAGAAAATAATCCCTTGGCGTCATATATATAAAGCCAATTAACTTGTCCACGCACCGTTTTATAATTATCAGTCAATATTACATCATTAAAAAACATGCTAATAACTAACAATGATAAGTAAGCTAATGCGAAAAGTCCTACAATACTTGAATATTTTAAACTATCTAATCTTTTGAAAAAGCACAATGGCCATATTAGTAGTCCTGAAGCGATGATCCAATAATTACGTTCACCACCTAATATATCTGGGAAAATATCTCCTATAAGGACTAAATAACTTAGACCTACACCATAACACTGAACAATCATTGCTAAGTCGAACAGTGGTGATAATGCTGGATATGTCAGCATACATAATGTAAAAAATGACGAGTTTCTAGGGTTTATTAAAGTTTTGGAACATTTACTTAAGATAAATAGTCCAAATCCAGATGTAACTGCGGCCAGTAGCGTTAGAACTATACCAACCAATATACCATCGTTTTTAAATGCGTATGGAATCGCTAGTAATCCTGCACCAACAATAGTTTTTACCAAATTTATGGTCGAGGACTCCACCGTCGCTGAATGTCGCATAATTTATATATATGTGTGTGTACGTGTGCTTGCGTAGAGTGACTAAATATATTCTAAAATAAATATCTTGATCAATATATAGCAATTTAATGTTTATGTACTTTCTTTGTATAGAATAAAATGATGACTTTTGAAACCCCCTTTACTTTTATACTCCTGTTCGTTTGTTTTTTTAATCACACATAATCATGAAAAATGTCTTGGTAAGATGCCCATCACATAAATAAGACCCCAACATGTGGCGTAGCTATAGAATGAAAAAGAAGCTTATCCAAGCAATTCTTGTTGTGAATACACAGTATTATGAAATAATGACTTTATTCTTTATTATTGAAACATTGAATGAACCTCTTTAGTTTTATCATGAGAACGCTCATAGATATTGCTTTTGTAAATAAATCTCATACTTAACTCTTAGCTTTGTCAAACAAGCATATATATGATATTACCTTAATTACACACATATTAATATTTGTTTATATACGTATATCATTCAAATGAACTCTTAATGTAACGCTTACCATACAATAATGCACTCGTTAAACTCAACGAACTTAGCATCAAGGGCCATACTTTACCATATTTTAATGCAGTCAATGAATTTTTACCATTAACAATCAAATATAAAGAGGACCATGCCATAATAAAGCCACTTCCATCCTCCAAATCATCGTCATAAATCATCCACGACCCAAGAGCTTGAACCGATCCAAATAGTAAGGCATTTTTAGCAGTAAGACCTATATTTTTCGTTCGAGATGCTAACTTGTTGAATAAGAAGTTCTTAGAAGTCCCTGTTCCACTAATACTCGTAGTAGCTACCTTTATCGGTGGGGATATAGTCGGCGAGGCTAAAATACAAACTGAATTAATTGCAGCAAAATACGGGGTGGAAGTAAAGTCATATAATTGTGAAACAACTGATTTGTTTGTAAGCTGTGATGCTTTTATAGGATGATCTTCGCTAGACATAGTTACTGGTTTGTTTGCTACTTGTGCACAACTTGTGTTGTTTATTTTTTATATATTCTTAAAGTATATAATATAAATCGATAGCCATTTATAGAAGTGGAAGTGATTCCGTAATCCCTGTATCCCTTTTTAACTTCTAACCTTTGCGAAAATATAATCCTGCAAACAGACATATACTCATAAATTGCATAAAATATAATTTTAATATAGAAAGCAATTTTATTATAATACAAAATTGAAAATAATTAAATAAATTCATTATATAAACTATAACATAATAGATTTGCCCTGTTGTAATACCGTTTCCCATTTTTTTGTTATTTTATCCACAATTAAATTATTTCAAAGATTCAAAGTAAATAATACACTTGTTGATGATCAACAAGAAAAGATATTAAATTTAATCTAAGATCTTTCACCTCTTAATCTTCTAGCTAATTTAACATCCTTCTTTTGGATAGTAACACGCTTAGCATGAATAGCACATAAGTTAGTATCTTCGAACAAAGAGACTAAGTAAGCTTCAACAGATTCTTGTAGAGCACCAATGGCAGAAGATTGGAATCTTAAATCGGTCTTGAAATCTTGAGCAATTTCACGAACTAATCTTTGGAAAGGTAGTTTTCTGATTAATAGTTCGGTAGACTTTTGAAATCTTCTAATTTCTCTTAAAGCAACGGTACCTGGCTTATATCTATGAGGTTTCTTGACACCACCAGTAGATGGAGCAGATTTTCTGGCTGCCTTGGAGGCTAATTGTTTTCTTGGTGCTTTACCACCAGTGGATTTTCTTGCTGTTTGTTTGGTTCTAGCCATTGTTGCTTGGTTTTTGGTTATTTGAATTATTATTAAGAAAACAAAAAATAAATAAAGCTGAAACAAAGAATAATTGGGAAACAACTTTTAATATATTTGTAAAATACACACAGTATATATACATATTTACAATCCTAAAACTTTTATACCAAAGCCAGAGTGAAATTTTACAAGGTTACAAATAAAACAAATAATGCTAGGAAAAACAAGCAAGTAAATAAACAAATAAACAAACAAGTAAGATGTAATGAGTTGATTACAGTACCGATATAGCTCCTACCAGTTCGTAATGGTGAGCTTAGGATACGTAAACAACAGGTTCGTTTGTTTTGGCAGTAGTCAATGGGGAGCAACGGTTTTCACCAAATATCAATTCGCGTATTCTCTATTACAGAAACGCGACACGATATTGAAATAATTAGTGAAGATTCTAAGCAATACAGTAGTATTAAAAATTGTATAAACAAACTATGTTCAATGCCTTATTGTAGCCTTGTTTAACAGTTTTAAATATCATTTAGAACCCCAAGAAGAACCATGATCATTCGTTTACAATAGTACACGTTTGTTTTTGGAGGGCAATAAACAAGAACATAATAGCATTTCGTGGATCACTCAATGTTTTTTTTACTTTTCCAAATAACCGATTTCGATGTTTAACAGACAGACACATACAATATGTATATATATAAAAGAGATATGTATATGGTATTGAACTCATTGTAATTAATCTTTTCCTTAACCATATTTTAAATTGAAAAAGATACAAAACTAACAAACAAATAATATATATACATAATGTCCGGTAGAGGTAAAGGTGGTAAAGGTTTAGGAAAAGGTGGTGCTAAGCGTCACAGAAAGATTCTTAGAGATAATATCCAAGGTATTACAAAACCAGCTATTAGAAGATTAGCAAGAAGAGGTGGTGTTAAGCGTATCTCAGGTTTAATCTACGAAGAAGTCAGAGCTGTCTTAAAGACATTCTTAGAATCAGTCATCAGAGATTCTGTTACTTACACTGAACACGCCAAGAGAAAGACTGTTACTTCATTAGATGTCGTATATGCTTTGAAGAGGCAAGGCAGAACCCTATATGGTTTCGGTGGTTAAAATTACTGAGCTGAATTACTTTTCAAATTTGTCAATTTATATATAAATGTAATGGTGAAATAACGACTATTATGGGTTTATACGGTAGAGAAAATACTCTTATTTAATTATATGTGATTATATCTATGTACTATAGTAATAAAGATTATTAAGAATAATTATAAAAAATATTGTTATATTTTATTATCTAAATGAATTCTATAAATAATAGATAATATGACGGAAAGAAATAAAATGTGTTAAATTACATCATTCAGAGTTTTCAAACAGTTGGTGAAATTCCTCTTTCATACTCTGTTCGACCTGTGAAGCATTAATATAAGGATAGTAAGAACCATCACGGAAATTGAAATTTTCCTCAACATTATGGGCTAATTCTAGCCAAGTATCCATGCAAGGATATGATGTATCTTCAACATCAATTGTATCAGGGCACTTACATCTACACCCCATACCATCGTCAGTAGGTTTATCGTACTTATAAGATAATTTTCTCTCAAATCTTTCTTCAAATGCCACATATGGTATTGAATCCATTCCTTTTGCATTTTTTGGGCAATGTTGTAAAGTTGAATGTCTGTAGCCAATGTCCCTGAAATATTGGATTTCTTCTGTATCTAATGTTAAACTCAGACCAAGAGAATGAACTGGTGCGTCACCCCATCTTTCACGCCAAAATCCACCTGTTGATTCTAGGTATTTGAAAAAATTATCGTAAATCTCATTATCAAATACATCAACCCTGGCAATTTCAAAGTTACTCCAAAAATGGCACAAATTATATTCTTCATTTTCAAATTTTTCAGAATATATCGGTGTTTTAGATGTAGCTCTTTCAATCAAGTACCGTAATCCATCTCTATTTTCTGGATTTTCTAAATCAATCTTATTTGTGAATTTATCTTTACTTTTAAATAAATTATCAATAGAAATTTTTTCCGACATTATGATAGGTATATCTTCTTTCATGTGTATCCATTCCTTCAAATATTCATCATTCGAATCTAGGATATTATAATCCCATGTGAATAATTGCCACAAAGATCCTAGCTTCACTTTGTATTTTGTGATATAACTTCTAACTGTTCTAAATAAGTTTGGAATACTCTCAAACATCTCAGGAATTAAAACAGTAAACCCGTATTTCTTTCCATTCCCTTCCATTTCCCAAAATGGGTCATAAGTGATATCACAAAAGAATTCTACATCTGGCTCAATTCTCCAATACCATTCGTGTCCTCTGATCAATGGATGCTTATAAAATTGCCCCGAATAAAAACGACACATCTTGTGATAGGATTCCATATCCCCATACATAATCCCTCTATCCCCTTGATCCATTATTGCCTCCCTAAACTCGAATGATTCCCTGACCTCCTTGGGAAATTCCCATTCCAATTCACTCAAGGTACCAAACTGCACATCTGCCGCTGTTTGAGTTTTCACGCCCTCTTTGAACCCTTCTGTAAAGGGTACATTGTTTAAAAATACATAAGGATAATGAAACCACTGATTAAAGTGCGACTCCAGACTTTCCATTGTCTTGAGTACGTCATCTAGCTCTTCATTCCTAGTTAGCATGACAAAAGTTGCATTCATTCTATAATAATCTGGGTTTTCTATATAGTTAGCCGTGCTTTTACAACCTTCATAAAATGGATGCTGTGAGTCTGTACTTAAATCTCGGTCAGAGTATGGTATCCATTCTTTGCTCCTAGGTTTTCCAAACTTTGATAGGGGTATATTTAAGTTGGCTGCTAATGTGTCAATTTCTTCCTTTCTATAATAGTAAAACAATATTGCGATGCCAACTAATAATATCATTAATTTTTTAAAATGCTTATCCAAACACCGTCTGGCTCTAGGTGTTAATCGAAACATTATAATGTAACAATTTCTCTTTTTCAACAAGAAAAAATGGCTAGAAAAGGATTAAATAACTTGTTGATTTGTCGTTTAGAGTAATACCTAGTATTTACACATACTATATATGATCTTATAATTGTAATAACCACAGTGGTATATACATATATATGTAAATATAAAATGAATATATCCTGTTCTAATATGACAATGCTACTACTAAAAAAAATCTTGTTTTTGCACGAAATTTTCATTATTTCGCATCTTTACAATTTGATGCGGCGATAATTCAGACTATTCGGTGTAACTGTAATAACTAATCATTGATTACAGTATATTTATATGGTTATGATAGTACAAGAAGGGGAAATGATCATCATATCCCTTCTAATTTTTCCTGTATGGTAGTTTTTATACAGGACGTGGTTTAAACGGGGTTGGTGGCTGATTTGTTAAATTCTTTAGCATCGCAATATCTTCAGTAACTTCATCGTGACTTAATGATTGTAAAGGTGGAGCAGTTTTAGTGGAATATCGTGGGTTTGTTCTATGCTTCTTCTTATTATCTGTCTGTTTTACCTTTTCTCCAAACAATAATACTTGTAAATCAGCATAGTCGCTTATACCTTGTAAGAATTCTTGGTCTGAATTAATATCTGATTTAGAGTTGCTGTTTGTATTATTCCCTCCTTGTGCATCTTTTCTATACGAGCTACCACCGCCACTACCTGCACCACCACCTCCTCCTGTCCTTTGTGCTGTCGAATAGCCTGTTCTTGAATCAGATTCATCGGTATGGTTATTATTGTTTCCAATCGTTGCACTTCCGTAGTAGTAATCATTAGTTCCTGTAAACCCTGTTGCCATTACATTATTTTCTTTTGTAACTCCTCTTCTTCTTAAGGATCGTCTTTCTGTACCTGTGTCTGTTGCACTCTCATTGTAATTACCAAGTTCATTTGACGAAGAATCCCAACCGGTACCACTTAAATTACCGCTATTGTTTGTAGCGTTGCTATTTATTGCAGTATGGCTTCTTGTATTTTTTTGGTAAAATGGTCGGCTATAGTCCATTGAGTATGAATGGGCATTAGCCACATCCATTAGTAATTTTTCTTCTTTTAATTTTTTAATTTTGAATTCGATCTTTGAATATAATTTTTCTTTACATAATTTAACTAACTTTTCATGATCATCTTTGGCTTTTTCGATATCCTCCTGGAATTCAATACCTGAACGACTTACTCTATATTCTTCAAATAAACGTAACTTGACAAGTTCGAAATCTCTTTCCTCTTGTAAATCACGTAGTGTACGTTGAAATATTGAATTATTACCTTTATGCAAAGTAGTGAGTGTTGTTTGTAGAGAAGTAAGTCTATCCTTATAAAACAGATCCTTGTCGGTGGTAAAATTACTAGTTATCTTTGCTATTCTATTCTCTAAATTATAACGTCTTTTATCCTTACGGGATAAATCCTTCACATTAGGTTTCTGGGTCATGGTTAGGTGCTATGTAACAATAGGTTATTGTTTTTATATTTGTAGTTGCTCTGATATAGGGGATATCTCGTTGGGTAGATTCTTCAAATATATTTTCTTTGTAATATATTGATTGATGTAGCTCTCTAATTACCTAACTGAGTAGTCTCTTGAATAAGTTCAATACAAAAACAAAATGCCTTATTAGTTTTTCAGTGAATTTGCAAAATAAACATTCGGACAAAAATTATTTGTTAAACAGCAAATGACCAAGCGTGCTCTTCCTTTCACAGCATATTGAAAGTTTTGTATTTGAAAATGATGAATAAGTAGTATATATAGCTTACATTGGGTTATTTAGAATTGTAGATAATGGCTGCTATAGAATATTATATACCCATTCATTTAGTTACTATGTACTCCTTGTCCTATTATCCATTGATCATGATTTTTGACCACATAATCAACTATCCGATATTCTAGTTTATCGTCGCTTTGGCTACTTTTAACCACCTCTCCTTTTTTACGGGACTGTGAGACCATAATTACCTGCTTCTTCCTTGTCTGTAATAAATTTCCAATGACTAATTGTTGGTTGTACCTTTCCAAGGAGACTAGAGCTTTTTTTAACAATATATTTTCGTCTGTTTCTAATTTAAATGATACGATCATGGCATGTGGTGCCCATGATTCTACTAGCCTCCTTAACAGTTTTGGGACGGGGTCCATATTTATAATGAGTTTTCCATCCTTGGTGGTTTTAGAGTAGGAAGAGTCATTGCATAGGATTTTCTTGTTATCATCTATTAGGGGTTCTTGGTCCTTGTCTAACCCGTATTCTCTTGATTGAATTTTATGCTGTGGTAGCCCAGAATAGGGTATGAAAAAATCACTAACAGCGGCTGCAAGATAAAATAAGCATTGTGAGTTATCCATCAACTCGGCAATACATTTCAATGACCATAAATATTGATTTACTGTAGTGAATGGTAATAATATCAGTTTATTCTCTTCATACATGTATTTTTCATAGAGATGTTTATTTTTAATGAAAGACTCTTTGAATTCACTTTTAATGTTGCCATTCTCATCCATAAAATCCAAAATCGTATAACAATCCATATTATGCGTAAATTCTTTGTTGAAGGGTAAAAGAGAAAATTCCCTGTGCAAAAAAATTACACTATAATCATGCATGAGAAACTGCTCTGCACTCAAGGCACCTCTAGTTCCAGCAGAGAAGTTATCGATGAACCTGACGGTATTGTTTTCTAGCGGAACTGTTGTTCCACCAGATGTCACAAGAACAATCTTTTTACGATTTTGGGAGTATTGGAAATCAATGAAGTTAGATACATCTTCAACCAGCTCATTTAAGTAATGCGGTTTAGGATTTGTTTGAAAATAGTGTTGCTCCTCGGGGGTGTATGCTACAGGGAATATATCCGGTGCAATAGACCTATCTATAGCATGGCTTATTTCCGTTACTGATGTGTGGAATATATGTTTTTTAGGTTGATTTGACATCCGTGTGTTTAAAAGTGTTGTTTTGTTATATTGGGTTAATTAGATACCTTTGTAGTAGGGAAAGTATATATGATATTTGTAATTATATTTATTCTTGTTGAATAGCTTTTACGGGTACCCTTAAAATATTTATATTTGTTTCTTTAACTAAGTATTTCAAACACGGAATTGGGGAAACTCACAAACGATCTATAAAAGTTAATAGTAAACTTTTAGAAAATTGAAAAACAAAATATTTAACATGGTTTTATAAGTCTTAAAAATAAATATTGCTAAAATATTAATGAACTATAAATTAATATTATAAGATTAAGGTAAAATAAGCAATAGTTCGTATCTTCAGTTTGTCTATTAACAGCATTCATACTCATTTAATTTTTCACAAGCTCCACACCTGGTAAAAAACGAAACAAGAAAATTATGAGAAACAGAAAAGAATAAATACATTAAATAGGGATACATATTATATAAAGTTTATAGCTTAAAAATACCAATCTAGTTATACTATAATAATGTATAGTTCTAAGTCTTTATTATCAGCAGCTAATCAGTAGATGCCTTCAACTAAGAATCAATCTTCTATCAGTGCGTATGCCTTTGAACGAAATTAATCCGAAGTTACTATAAGTAGTAAACTTCGATGTTATGATTAGAAATATATCGGATTCCCCAACAAGAATTGAGGAATTCGAAAAGTATAAATAGTGGCATAATTTCTCAGTTTATAGACATTGGAGATCTGAGTTTATAGGATTATGAACATTAGATTAATAGATAAAAAAGACAAGTAATAATTACTCAATCTGAATAACGAATAACAATTGATTGTCGATCCGAACTATCTGCGCTTCCACTCTGAATTATAGTTAGATATTATATACTTAGTTAGTCATATACATATTAATTATAATAACCCGTCTGACCCTCTGTTTCCCATTCTGAATAAATTGTATTAGTCTAGTTGACGATACAACAGAATGTATTGTTTAGACCGGTATATTAATTAATAGAATTTTATAGTGTATTTATCTTAAAAGCTTCTGGAGGTTTCAGTGGATAAATACGTTCAATGTAGCTTCACGAAGGTACTATTAAAGGGA
>JAJLYB010000073.1:21962-59057 GCA_030674245.1 Jamesozyma piceae
ATATGAAAATTTTAGGTGCGCGTCCGTAGTTAAGATGACGCTAAATAGTATTTCGTCTATGTTCATAGTTATGCTATCAATAAGATCCAAACCTTAGACAAATGCATAACTTGACATGTAGACTTAGACTAGCTTATTATATTAGTATTTTCTTCTAAATTTTATATTCCATAAAATTATCTCAAACAATACAAAATATTGTAAATACAAGATTCCTTGGCCCAGTTGGTTAAGGCACGGTGCTAATAACGCCGGGATCAGCGGTTCGATCCCGCTAGGAATCATTTTAATTTTTTGTTGCAGAATCTGGAAACCATATGATTATACAAAGTGATTGCTGTTTCGAAAATTACTGTTAATTCATATCAACCTCAGTGTAAACTTATATAAGTCTAGCCACTTCCTGCCCTTCCAGCATTTCAATACAATACAGCCGAGTCATTCTACTCTTTCAAAATCACCTTTCACGATATCCGAATCAACTACCAAGACGGTAAACGAAAAAAAAATTCAGAGAAAAAGTTTCAAAGAACAAACCACATTTTCACTTTTGAACTGAAAGTACAATCTCAACTTTGGCTTCAACTTCTATTAAACTCAAAAAATCATTATTGTGTTAAGCGATTGATATAAGTAACGTGATATAAAGTCAAGTCAAGCCAATCTAAGTTAAGGAAATCTAATTACCATTACTATCAGTTTCTGTTAATTATTTTTAGTACTCAAATAATAATAGTAATAAGTAAAGCCACCGGAACGATTATAACGAATATTTTGAACATATTTCTTTTATCTTTCACTTTTTAAATTTATTTTTTATTTACCCAACCTTTTCTTTTTCTATTTCATTGATTTAATCATCAATCTCTCTTTATTTCAATTTGATCTCCGTCCAAAGTTATTCTTAATTTTTGATCTAAAAATAAAAACAATAAAAGCATCCATTTAAATCATTTATACTAATCAACCATGTCTGAAACACAACATCCTGTTATCTCAGAAACTACTACTGTTGAAGAAAGTACCACTGTTGCTTCAACTCCAATTACTACTTCTGCCACCGGTACTGAAGTTCAAGAAACTTCAACTCCTGATACTACTACTGTTGAACCAGAAACAAACACCAACCAAGAGATCTCCAACGATCCTACTGTTGTCCCAGCTAATGCAACTCATGGTGGTAGAGAAACTTCAGACAAAGTGTTATACGTTGGTAATTTAGACAAATCAATTACTGAAGATGTGTTGAAACAATACTTCCAAGTTGCTGGCCAAATTGCTGATGTCAAGATCATGATCGATAAGAAAAACAACCATGTTAACTATGCTTTCATCGAATATTTAAGAAACCACGACGCCAACGTCGCGTTACAAACTTTAAACGGTATTCAAATCGAAAATAACAAAGTTAAAATCAACTGGGCTTTCCAATCTCAACAAAACTTAAATGATGAAGAGACTTTTAATCTTTTTATAGGTGACTTAAACATCGATGTTGATGATGAGACTTTATCCGTTCATTTCAAGGAATTTCCATCTTTCATCCAAGGTCACGTCATGTGGGATATGCAGACTGGTAGATCCAGAGGTTACGGGTTTGTATCTTTCGCTGACCAAGAACAAGCTCAAAAGGCAATGGACGCTTTACAAGGTAAAGAAATTAATGGTAGATCAATTAGAATAAATTGGGCTACTAAACGTGACAACAACAACAACAACAACAATGGTCAACGTCGTGGTGGCTACCGTAATAACAATAACAATTACAACAATAATAACATGAACAGTGGCAACAGAAACAACAACATGATGCCTCCAATGCCTATGAGCATGGGTTTAGATGGTATGCCACCAATGCAAGGTCAACAACAACAAGATGGCCAACCACCTTTCCAACAACAAAACCAAATCCCAGCACAACAAGGTCAACAACCAGTAGGTCAGCAACAAGGTGCTCCAATGGTTCCACCTCCAGTCAACCCACAAGCTGTTGACGATATGATCAGAAGAGCTCCTCCAAGAGTCACTACTGCTTACATAGGTAACATCCCACACTTTGCTACCGAAGCTGATTTGATTCCATTGTTACAAAACTTTGGTTTTATCTTAGACTTCAGCTACTACCCAGAAAAAGGCTGCTGTTTCATTAAATACGATACTCACGAGCAAGCTGCTGTTTGTATTGTCGCCTTAGCCAACTTTCAATTCCAAGGTAGAAACTTAAGAACAGGTTGGGGTAAAGAAAGAAATACTTTCATGGCACCACCACCACAAGGTCCACAACCAGGAATGATGCCAGTTATGATGGGTGAGCCACAACAAGATCAACAACAACAGCAACAATAGTCACACTGTTATTATAAACAAGAAATTTTTTTTTATTGATGATTTTAAAACTTTATCTATTTTATTTTTTTCTTAAATCTAACTTTTATTACCAATACTACCTCTATACTCTTATACTTTTATACTTTTATAACTTTTATATTTTTACACTTCTGTAACTAACGATAACAAGGGATAACAAACTATGACATTAAAAGTATACTTTTATTCACTCAATCATTCATAATATTCTACTCGAGTATAACGCATTTTCGTAATTCACGAGCAAATTCGTTTTCGACCAAGAAAATCAAATACTTCCGCTAGTGTTGTGCTAACAACGTAAAATTTTTTTTCAATATTGAACATAGGTTGTGGTAAAACATTATCACGAAGGGTTTATTAGATCTCCTTCTATTTCATTCACCAAGCATATCCATCAATATTAATACTCAAAAGGCTAGTTTTTAAAGAAGTATTACAGTCTTATTTTGAGGGAGATATTTTTCACATCATATTTGTATGAACGCTACACATATAATAGGCATTTTAATCGCATTACTTATCATCACCTATACAAATAAACAATATATCAAATATATAATAAATATTATGCTACCAAGACAACCATTCGGGAGAAAATACGTCAGTGATGAAGAGTTCCTAAGACGGGGTGGGTATATTGCTGGTTTAGTCAATGACGGTAATACCTGTTTCATGAATTCCGTATTGCAATCTTTAGCTTCATCTAGAGAATTAAATCAATTTTTGGATGATATTGTTGAAAAGGGGAACGAGGAAGGTGATGATGTACAGTTTTCTGAATCGTTGTTGGAGCTATTAACGAAATTAAATATGAAGTATGGTAGAGACAGACCTTACTTTAAGACAAATAAATTGTTAAAGACAATGAAAAATGCGCCAAATAGAAATATTATCCTGGGTTACGACCAAGAGGATGCACAGGAATTTTTTCAGCAAATATTATCTGATTTAGAGAAAAATATTAAATTAATTAGTGAGAATGATTCTGATATTGATGCTGATGAAAAGAAATCAAATGAGAAAAAAAACATTAATGAAAAAGATCTACCGAAAGATGCACTGATGGGAATGAATCATTTGGATAAAGTCGATACAGTTTTTATTCCAACTGAACAAATAGAACCAAATTTAGTGACCTCAAAGGATACAAAATATTTTACACCTTATAAATTAATTACTCCATTAGATGGTATAACCGCAGAGAGGATTGGTTGTTTGAATTGTGGTGAAAATGGTGGTATTAGATACTCTGTGTTTTCTGGGTTGAGTTTAAATTTACCAAACCAAAATATCAATACCTCAACGTTGAAATTATCTGGTTTATTGAATGAATGGATTAAACCTGAAATCATTGAAGGTGTTGATTGTAATCGTTGTGCATTAAACGCCGTCCGTGATCATCTCTTGAGTCAAATTGACGAAAGTAAACATTTACCTGAAAAACTAATTTCAGCCATTAGAAAAAGAATTGATCAAGTAGAGAAAACTCTGGCAAAACCCGTGATAGATGATGACGATTATAAGAAATTACATACAGAAAATATGGTGCGTAAATGTTCAAAATCAAAACAAATTTTAATCTCAAGACCACCTCCTTTGCTATCCGTTCATATCAATAGATCTGTATTTGATCCAAATACATACATGATTAGAAAAAATAACTCAAAAGTGTTGTTTAAATCAAAATTAAATTTGGACCCATGGTGCTGTACACCGGACGAGATTAACCTAGATGCTCGTTTACCAATGTCGAAAAAGGCAAAGTTAGTTCAAGAATCTAGTGAAGATGAAAATATCGATGGCGAGTACTATAGTAGATTACACCACAGGTTTGAACAAGAGTTTGAGGATAGCGATGAAGATGATAATGCTATGGGTACTGATAGTAATATACATCACGATAGATATAACAGCACTTATGATCCATTGGATGGAGAAAATGATTCCACATCAGATTACTCTACCGATAATGAAAATGAAGATGAAAATATTGAATATATTGAAGAGACAGATAATTTGGGTAATACAATTAGAAGAAGAATCGCGAAAACTAAGGAAGAAGGGCTCGAAGTTGATAGTGAGAATAATGTTGCATCGTCCTCTGTTCAATTAAATTCTTTAGATGAAGATGGGGACGAAGATGAAGAGGATGAAGAACGTCCAATTACAGATGAAAACAGTAATAAAGAAGGTAACGAAAGGGATGAATCTGAAGAAGATAGCGAATCTGAGGTAGAAGAAAACCCTCAAAATAGAAACTCATTATCTAACGGTACACATGTTACTTCAACTTTCCGTACTATTCCGACTACCCCTTTAACGTATTCATTAAGATCTGTCATTGTTCATTATGGTACACATAATTATGGCCACTATATTGCGTTTAGAAGATATAGAGGATATTGGTGGAGAATTTCAGATGAAACTGTATATATTGTTGATGAAGCAGAAGTTTTGTCTACTCCGGGTGTATTTATGCTGTTTTACGAATATGACTATGATGAAGAGACTGGTAAATCAAAGGATGATCTTGAAACTTTTGATGATATCAGTAAAGTCGAAATTGAAATTGAAGGTGACAATAATAACGAAGGTAATGAAGGAAATGAATCTGTAGAAATGTCCGACAATGAAGTAAAAGAAGAAAAAGAAGAAAAGGAAGAAGAGGGGGAAGAACCAATTAATAGTACCCAATGGGATCAATACTTATAAACTTATGTAATCATTTGACTATGATATATATGTAGATACATAGATGCATACGAATGTATAAAATGATAGTAAAAAAAAGAACATACTATACAAACTCATTATAAGCCTTGTCCTTGTCGCCACCAAATTTTTTTAATCTCTGAGTCTGATTGTGGTGCTCCTCAGCAGCATCTTCATTGATCAACTCATCAACATCAAAATCAAACGAATTTGGGTCTTTGTTATATTTACCAATAACTCTCTTCTTTAAACCCGTTTTTGAATCGATTTCATATCTACCAGTTTTTTTGTAATCTGCCGATAACGAAGAAGTTGTACTGGACGTACTATACTCATCACCTTGTTTTTTCTTTTCATTTAATTTGAAATTTAAAATAGTTGATTTATTTGAACCTAGTTGTTCTTTACGATGCTTTGCTTTGAATGTACCTACCCCCGAAAATAACGGTAAAGCCACTATAAAAATAATTATAACAAATAACACAACAAAATATGCATATAATTCCATTTTGAATAACCACACTATTTAAGCCCTTTAGTTAAAATTAAACTAATATATATTTATTAATATATTTTCTTTTCTTTTACTACTAATATAATTCATCGATCCTTTCGGAATTTTTCACTTTTATGCAAAATATAATTCAAGTACGCGCGAGCCGTAAATAATCATATTGACTACCAATGTCAAATTAAATGAAACTGTGTATATATTTTATAATTCAGAGAGCATAAAAGAGGTCTATAAGAGTGAAGTTATAACACATATAAGCATAACAACAAATTCGTCAGATTAAAAATGTTTAAATATTCCTTATTACAGATTGTAAGATCAAGGTTTATGACTACTACAACCACTTGCACAGTTGCTAAACAGATGACAAGAAGATGCCTCATTATTAATAGGTCCACTCTATCTACTCCACAAAAGTTTATTAGATCTTATTCTGAAGAATCCTCATCGTCTACTCACGGAGATAGGATACCCCTCGAAGTTATAAACTTGTCCTCACATACATATCATAATGAGGCAAACAAATTTCTAGATTTGTTATTAGATCGTTTTGAAGAACTAAGTGAACTTTATCCAAGTGAGATCCCTGATATTGAATTGAATAGTGGTGTGATGGAATTGGAATTAAAGCAATTAGGATCATATGTCATTAATAAACAACCTCCTAATAAGCAGATATGGTTGGCTTCACCCATTTCTGGACCAGATAGATTTGATTTTTATCAAAATGACTGGGTTTCCTTAAGAAATGGTAATAGATTGGTTGATGTTTTGAATAAAGAATTACAACAAATATTACCAAACGAGTCCATCAATTTATAGATGTATATGAAAAATATTCAAATAAAAATTTAACACAAAGACTATATAACTCCAGGAATGTGTAATGAAAAAAAATGTCAAATGCTAATTACTTATTTTATTTACATGAAACGTTTAATTAATTCTTCATATATACCCCATGCAATACCCGCACTAAAAGCTTTTCTAATCAATCTCATACTTAACCCACTAAATAAGACATAAAAGCCTTCATTCTGTACAATTAATTTAAACGTCATAAAAGAATTCACAAATTTTCTTGGTTCCAGTTGCATTCTGGTTTTTATCGTATCAAATGGTGCTGTAATAGTCGTTGCAAAGGCCGCAGAACCAAATGCACCCGTAGTATTAATCAATGTGGATGTCATTGTGGTAAAATTTCCCTTATCTGTTCCCTGCTCATAAACGATCATACTGCTGGGTAAGCACCAAGGTAAGATCACCTTTGATTTTTCATAAAGCAGGACATAAATACCTGCATATGGTGCATCACGTAGACAAGTCGCACCGAATCCTTTAAAGAAGCCTCTAATTTTATCTGTCTTGTAAATATCTCTGGTGGCGTCCAGCATACTTTTATAATTATAAAATGTAGACTCATACCTTACCTTAATAATTGTTATTGGCATCGTTATGTACCCGACAAGACCTCTAGCTAATGCACCTGCTGCTAAGTTTTCATAGACTGACAATTCCGGTAATTTGCTGCTTTTACTATTATGGATTGAATTTGAGTTTGCGGATCCATGATGATGAGCTGCAATACTTGTTCTCATTAAATTAAGACATGATAAATACAAGGCGCTACCGATCGAGGTTCTAAGTGCAGAGGGCAGAGTTCCGCGCCATAACGAGAGAGGATTTTCTTTTAATACCTTAAGAACATGAGCTGCTATAGGTTGTTTTGCTGCTGTTTTAGGTTGCTGTTGTATTCTTGTCTTTAGAAGATCAAACGGTTGTAGTGTAATTGCAGATGTTAAACCTCCAAAGAAACCTCCAATTAGATGTGCTGTTGATTTTGGTTGACGATTCTCAGTGGCCATTGCATTGAGATCAACGTCGGTTTCTTAGTAATGAGATGTGTTTTTCTTTATGCTGTGATCGTGAAAATATAAATTATTAACCAGTAAAGAAACAATTTGGCAATTAGCCACTAAATATTAACCAAATCCCCAGTTCTAAGAACCTAAACCTCTGTTCAAACAGAGATATGTTGGTCAATTGCTTCTGTAGTTGCTATTGTTTCTTGATGATCCCTTGCATTCCTTTGTTTCCTTTACAGAGTGAAAAACTCAAATGGCTGGTTTTTTACCGGAGGATCGTTGTAGATGTCACTTATTCGTGATAGTTTACTATGGGAAAAGAACACGAGTATCTGGCGTATTTTACCATCACAGTAAATGAAAAAATACATCGAAGGAATCATTGTTGTGTTGTTATATAAGCAATTGATTGTTTGATCTCTGGAGATGAAGGTTGTTGGTGTTTAAAAGGTTGTAACGGTTGGTAAAGCTATTGTATTCTTGAAATTGTAGTTTCATTCTTGGCAATATTTACATATAGTAACCATTGCCGATATTGTATTCAAAACAATAAGCTATACATACACATACACAACCACACACACATATATATATTAGGTGTGAATTTACCTAACCGATTCTTACAAATTCATTCGTTTCTAACAAAGTACAGGGTTTATTTTATTGTTTTTTATTTATTCATTTCATTTCATTCATTGCATAGAGTTTATTAAACTCATTTATTGGTCTTTCTGTCTATCATTGATTTTGTTGTTACAACATTCTCTCATATTATCATATTCGCACCCGATTAATTTATTATAAAATTGTATTTCTCTTAATTCTATTCAATAATGACGAACCCCCAGCTTTCTCCACTTTCTTCATCCGTGGTTTCAAATCTGAACCCTCCATTTAAAGTGAAAGCTAAATATGGTTGGTCAGGTCAGACTAAAGGCGATTTAGGCTTCCTTGAGGGTGACATTATGGAAGTAACTAGAATAACTGGTGACTGGTTTTATGGTAAATTACTAAGAAATAGAAAATGCTCTGGGTATTTCCCAAATAACTTTGTAATCATCCTACAAGAAAAGACAGTTCCAAAACAGGATAATGACAGTAGTAAACGTAACGAATCACAAATTTACTCTGCGAAGGAAGTTTCAATACCGCCAATTCCTGCTAGATCAACCATATCAAGGGGAAAATTGGACCCCAAACGTGAAATGAGATTAAAATCAACTAAAAACTTACCACCAATGGATACGTCTTCATCTTCAACAAGTTCTCCTTCAACATCACCAATATCTGCATCACCATCATATTCTACTATTTTCTCTAGTCCGTCACAATCATCAAAAAGGTTAATGTATTCGAATAAATCTAATCCTCAAAGCAGATTTTATGAGCAGTGCCATCACCAATCAAATCCTGATCTTTCAAATAGAATATCTTTTGATGAAACAAGAGGTACTAGGACACCTACTCAATATTTAGACTCACGGGATGCTGCTTTGCGAAAGTCTACTAGAGCAAAGGGATTTAATCATAATGACGATGCACTACCCCCATTACCTCCTTTGCCAGCATCAGATTCAAATATAGGCAATACAAACACTAATTACAATAACAATTATCAAAGGAAACCAGTTAAATCTTATTCCTCTAATGATATATCAAATCACGATTCAAATAAAAATAATTCTACTGATAAGCATGAGATGGATGATTACCCATATTACTATTCTCCAAACATCGCACTTGCGAAACAAAGAGAGTCTGTTATGAAATGTGACAATTCATTTTCAGATTCAAGATATATGAATGCATCTGCAACTGATAGTGAAAGTAGTTTTGCCCTGATGAGTGACTTCAGCGCCACTAGCGCTGGAAGCTTTGCTAGACATAAATACGCAGAATCGTTCACAAATTCTTTGCAAAAATCACAGAGTGCTCCATTCTCAGCATCTAATGATATCAAGTTACTTTCGTCTGCATCAACCTCATATAAGAAACAGCAGTTATCAAATTCAAATAATGGCCAAATGGGGAACCTATTAAGAAAAATTATGCCAAAAACAAGTAATTCCAATAAAGCTAATAACACAAGTGCTCCCCCGACGCCAACTTCTGTCATGAATGGAAACTACCCAAATGTGCAATCCTTTCAAAACCTGGATATAGCGGATTCAGCTGCCAAGGATTGGATCACAGTAACATCGCACATCAATAGATCAAGAACTTTGACAAAATATGAAAAACATCCAAGATATATGAGAGCACTTGAAGAAAATCGTGATCTTATCTTACATCCACAAGATTCGATTTATAACGGTCTTAATACCAATGAAGTGGAGTTTAATGCAAGACCTGGTACCGTTGATATTCAATTAACTGAATTAAACATTGAGTATATCGATCATATGACCAGAAAGTATTGCGTCAAAGAAGGATCAATGAAATTAGATTCCTGGGCTCAGACAACTTTTTCAGCAAGATATGCGACTGTCTTAGAAAAATTAAGAGGTATATTTATTTTTTGTACAGAAAGGTTTGACTTAATTGATGACAATGGTAGGTCTGATTTCTTGACAGAACCGAAAAAATTGGATAAGGTACTATACAGTAAATACTGTACTCCATATCAGTTAACCTGGTTATTTAAAAAATTAGCAAATGCTTTTGGTATCACCTGTGATATTGTTATCGGGTTTTTGAAGACACCCGGTGCACAAAATTGCGAATTTAAATATAATCATTGTTGGTTAAGTGTACTGATTAATAAAGAATGGAAATTTATAGATGTTATCCTGGGTAACGTATCCAATCCTATCCATGAATTTATTAACAATAAAAAAAGGAAAAAGGCAGAAGACAGCTATTTCCTCGTTGAACCACTAAAATTTATATACACTCACATTCCTCCAAGAGAGTATGATCAACATATCGTTCCAAGCATTGACCAATTGTCTACATTATATTTACCATTGGTATTTCCGACATTTTTCCAAAATGAATTAAAATTATACAATTACAGCACTGCATTATGTGGTTTAGAAGATTCGGAAATTTATGAATGCTCATTGGAAATCCCAAGTGATATAGAGGTCTTTGCATCTGTTGTGATAGAACCAACTGCACAAAACGAAAACATTATTTATTCACAAATGGAATTAGCATTAACACAAATTAAAAAGCACAAAGCAGACTCGGGTCGTAGAATTGCGTTTATCAAGGCAGTTTTACCACCAGGTGTCTCATCAGGGTCACTATATATACATACTGGTATCAGAGGCAAACAAACTACAATAGCAAACGTCCACCCATTGTCTATGCTAGTTCCACTGACACACAAAGGTCATGAGATGAAATTTGAATTTGTAGTACGAATTCCATCCGAAAATATCCAGAGAGTGGAAATGTATATCAAGGAACCGCAAAATAGATACCTATTTACGAATAATGAATATAAATTTGAAATCGTTCAAAATCCATTTGATGGGATCGTATATAAAGAATCTAGTAAAGGCTATGGGACTAGTACAGATTCTGTGAAGAACAAGAGACAACCAATGGTTATTAAATCGCCATCTGGAAAAGTATACGAATTAAAGAAAAATAACCCCGGTTTTACTTATGGAACTTGGAATGCCAACGTTAAGATCAAGGAAGTAGGTGTTTGGACAGCTTTAGTGACAGCAGATTCCGGTCTTGGGTATTGTCCGTTTGCTGAATGGTTATGCATGTCATAAATACAATCAAAGTTATGAAATTAAAAAAAAATATTGAGTAAGAGTACTCAACATATTGATATACAAATTTGATACTGCATTTGTTTGATTTCAGTTTATAAAAAAGATATTTTCAATTTAAGCAAGGATGGAACATACATAATCAATATATACATATTATTTTTAACACATCCTAACACTATGTAGCATTTACTAAAACATTTCCAATAAATGCAGGACAATAGTATTGTAACAAAAGGAACTAAAAAATTGGGGCTTGATAGTTGTGGATTATAAAAATTGATTTACAATACAAATTGAAAAAACAAATATCCTGCATCATTTATGCAGTTACGTATTTACCTAATATTGACAATATACACAACAGTCTTTCAATGCAACGCTTATCCTGAAGTGTCCAATTTGCAAATATCACCGAGTTGCTGGATGGCTGTTCTCTTTTTAATATTTAATTTCTGGTATGAGAATAAGATCTAGTAAGTAACAATATTAACACCTTCTATTATCTTTCTAGTCAGGTACTGTTCTAACAATTATCTACTCTATGCTTTATCATTGCAACTTATTATCGTTCCAGATAAACCATCGTTTTGAACGAGTCCTTAAAATTTTTAAGAAAATAAACAAAACAAATCGCAAAGAAACCTCGCTGAAATATTTAAATAAAATGTATATAGCAAACGCATCTTGTTTAACAAGGGATTAATTATGGAGGAAAGTGAAGCATAACTGGTATTATTTAAAGGATATAGCCTTGAATAGAAAACAGCACAATGACAGAAATAATGGATGTGAAGAAGCACACAGATAATGTGCCTGAATCCCAAGTTTTTACCAAATTTGCAAACACATTAAATGGGTTCATAATTGATTCAGCATCTCATAACGATGCATCAACCGATGGATCACCTAACCCATTTGATATCATAAAAGAATTTCGTTCCATTGCTGGACAATCTGCTGCACAATTTGTAAATTCAAAATCAGAAGATAATAATGAATATAATGATTGGGAATTGGAAGCTAAATTTTGGCACTTATTAGAACTACTATTTAGTTATAGAACCTCGAACTTGAATGAATTGGAAAGTATTAATTTAACTTTTCCGATAAGCCCTTATAACTCCAGTGCTGTGTTCGAAAAGAACCTGGTGCATCAGGATAGGCAATTGTATCAAATTTGGATCATAATGATTTGGTTACAAGAGAATATTAGAGCAAAAGAGAGGCCAAGCAATTTACCTACATCCAAGTGGTCTAATTCTTTAATTTCTGGAGGATTGAAAAGTGCAGATTTGGATTATCCATTACGCGAGTCTACAAATTTAGAACTGATTGACATTAAGGATAAACAAGAGGATCATGCTTTTTTCAAATATATTTATAATTTGTTATTAGTTGGTCAGTTTGAGAAGGCCTTTGAAGAATGTAAGATATCTGATAACATTACCTTATGCATGATATTTTGTGGGATGCAAGAATATCTAAATCCAAAAATTGATGAAGAAATTTCAAATGAATTTGAAACTCAGCAAGGTGTTAAGAGGCATGCTCTTTGGAGAAGAATGGTGTATAATCTATCACAACAGACAAAATTAGATCCGTACGAACGTGCGATTTATAATCTTCTATCAGGTACACTTCCTAATGAGGAGTTTTTAAGTACGTCTGATTGGGATTCGGAACTTTTATTAAATTTGAATCAAATTCTACAAATTGAAATTGAAAATTATATGTTCAAAAATGGTAAATTTGATTCAAGAGAGGTAATATCTAAATTGCCTAACCAGCCACTACCTTTAGAAACAATTTTAAATTCTGTATCTGCAAAACACCCAAATGAAAGTGAACATCCAATAAGAGTTCTTATGGGTGCGGTAATCCTAAACACATTGCCATCAGTTCTCCATTCTTCTGTAGGCATGCTATTGGATATAGTCAGTGGCAATGACACTAGCAATGATTTGCTAGACGAGCCCTATTTATTAAGAATCGTTACCCACTTAAGCATAGTTCTGGATATCATCCAGCCTGGAACTGTTTCTAGCACTGATAAAGTTAAATTAGTTACAGCATACATAAGTATATTGAAGCTGTATGGCTTATATGATTCGATTCCAATATACATTGCATTTCTGGATGAATCAGATATTTTAGAGACATATTCCTTTATACTATGCACTCTAAAAGATCCTGAGATAAGGAAAAGCCAACTACAACTGATGAACTACTTAGGGTTACCAAAGACCAATATCTTGAAAAGAACCACACAACGTGTATTTAATGAAACTGAATCGGCATATACACCAGAAGATAAAATATCAATCACGTATAATATATCAGATATTGATAAACATTTAATATTAGGTGTTGAATGGCTCTTAGAAGGAAATTTGTATTCTGATGCAATTGAATCGATAGTCGCCATGGCAAGAAGATTACTGATAAATGGTAAACTAGAGTCACTACAATATTTTATGGATAAAAATTCCATGGATTCATTAATAAAAAACTATAAACTACACAAGCTTTCTAATAGTTCGAATACTAGCCAATATTGCGATATCGAAATTGAAGAAGATGAAGGAAATGATGAACATAGAGATATACAGGAGATTTTACAGTATAATTCATTGATTCTTGGATTTAAAAAATATAAAGAATGGCAAAAGTCGATAAAGTTACTAAATTCTGAATCAAACATTCCGACGCTTATTGAAAAATTTCAAGAGTATTCGGAAACGTCTTTAAAATTAATTAAAGGATTCTTGTTTAACTTGACAGAAGATGCACAAGTTGAGGATTATTCAATATTATATGAAATTAGAGCTTTATACATTCCATATTTAATCATTGAACACCATAAGGGATTAGTTGAAGCAGCACAATTGTTAAAAATCCCAACATTTATTAAAGATGCTTTAAACTTCTCAAATTTGGTTGCAAATGAAACTGATAAAATTTACTTATTATTCCAATCAAGTGGTAGACTCAAGGAATATTTACAATTGGTGGCACATACTGCTACACTTGTTGAGTAGATTAATAAACGCACTCTATAGAAAGAATTTGAATATTACAGAAAACTGCATATATGTATTTAATAACAGTATTTTTCTATTATATAGATGCATATAATGGCATGAAGGTTTGATTAATCGTATGAAAATATGTCTACTATTATTGTGAAATTGCTCCTAGTAACTATTACTTACACATTGCCTCATAACTAGGTTTAAGAACATCGTTATAATAGTTTATATGAATACATTAATATATATATATATAAATAAATATGTATATATCATAGTATGCCTATATGCATGGTTGATTAAATAAATAAATAAAATCTTAATCTGATTTTTTATTAATCATATTTTGTAATTTCCCAAATATTTTATCCCTATATTGTGCCATTGGATCATCTTTGTCAGTATCAAAAAATTGATTTCTTTCATATTCTTCACCTCCATCATTACTAGGATTGTTCATCATATCCACATCATTATCTTCCGCTTCTAGTTCCGCATCTTCATCCCGCCCTTCATAATAAGGCTTTTCAACTTCAGTCATATCCAGGTCAATTACATTCGATTTATTTATTGAATATAATATATTCTCGCTATCTTGTAACTTTTCAAATAAATGTGAATATTCGTCGCCTGTATTGTAGACTTTTTGAAGTTGCTCTTTTTGGTTTTCCCTTTCCCATTGCTTCAAATTTGAAGGCAACAATCCCCAATTTTCCAAATTGTTTACCTGTGACTCTGCTTTTCTTTCATCCTCTTCTGCAGCGATTTCTTCACCTTCACTACCAAACAAGATGGATCTATCGTCGTCTTCATCTTCAGGGTAGTCATTTTGGTAATAATTTTCATCATTAGAATCTTCATCATCTGATCTAACATTTGTGTCTGATTCATCTGGTCCATCTGGTAATAACTCTATATCCTTTTCTATGATCTTAACGAACCCGATATCATTTCTAATATTATAGCTTAGAATTTCAGTTTCTGGAACCTTTTCTAAATGATAAATATCATAAACATAATCTAAGCTAGGTAACGAGGCTACCTGATTAGCAAAATGTTTTCTGCTGGGCTTTTTCTTTTTTTGTTCAGATGTATCCTTACGATTAGGATGTATCATTAAATAATCATCAACCATTTTGCAGATTTCAGGTGGCAACTCATTTTCAGTATGATGACCTGGGACAGTTGATATTACCGACTCTACTTCTCCAATGTTATCTGTTGTCGAATCTCTTCTCCTCTTCTTGTGTTGTTCTAATACAAAATGCTTGTTATCTTGATTTGATAGTTTTAACAATGGAGTAGTCTTCTCCTGCTCTTCTTCATATGTATTTTGATTCACGGTTTTAGCAAGTTTGAATACAAATTTGGTTTTTTTATTTGGCTTATCCTCATCAATCACTGCACCCAAAATATACACATATATACTCATCTACTCGTTAGTAATTGAAATGACAAATCATTCGAACAAATTTCAAAAACAATTGAAGGTTGACATATCACATACATAGAGCTTGGACAGAATCTTCATCTCTTCTTCTTTTAACTCTAATAAATTCAGGCGCTTCACTCATAGTTTCAGTTTGTTCCCTTTCTTGGAATCCTCTATTCATTAGAAACAATACTTGACTTTAAATAAGCATAACCAACTCCCCTTTAACCACCTCTTGTGACCCCTTTAGGAATGGCTTAAGCAATAGTGCCGGCAATACAAACACCCCTTAGCAAAATTGCACTAAAAATTTTCTGCTCTCTTACCCGACTTTACTATATTTTTACGTGACACAAATTCAAGAGAGCAATACATCACATAAATAATCTCTTTCTGCTAAATCAATGATTATTAGTCAGTGAATATATATTCAACCAGAGCTTTTTCTATGGTCCAACTGTACAAATTCTCAAAATATTAGTTTTATAAATGAAAAAGCCATTATCCATGTTGTCCAAAAGAATAGAACATTACTCCTACTTGAGGGAATTGTTAGATTCCAATAATTATTTAACAAAGAAAAGTATTATTTTAATAACTGGCGGTTCAAATGGCCTAGGATATGCGTTAGTTAAGGAGCTATGTTTAAAAGACATTAAAAAAATTATTATTGTAGACATCACTGCTCCCAAGGACAAGATTCTGGGCAATAATAAGGTGGCGTATTACCAATGCGACATTTCTAAAATTGAAGAAGTACGCATGTTACATTCTAAAGTAAAATCAGAGGTCGGTAATGTTAGTATTATTATTAATAATGCAGGAATCACAAGTATAGAGAGCCTAGTAACTTCTTCTTTTGAGCGCCTTGAAAAGATAATACAGATTAATTTTATGGGAACTTATTTTATAATTCATACATTTTTACCAGATATTATTAAAAACAATATAGGGTTTATAGTAAATGTTGCCTCGATCTTAGGGTTAGCAACGCCTGCACGTCTCGCAGCATATGGTGCATCAAAAGGTAGTTTAATTGCCTTTCATGAATCACTATCAAGATATTCATGTGATATATTTCGATCCAATAAAAACATAAAAATTGGGACATTATTAGTCTGCCCCGGTAAACTCGGTACAAAAATGTTTGAAGATGTCCCAACACCCTCCAAAATACTTGCACCAGATATACATCCAACATGGCTTGCAAATCTCATAATAAATTCCCTTGAACGAGGAACAACTGGAGTTTTGAGAAGTCCCTATTATACAAACATTGTTCCGTTATTTAAAAAACTAGATTGGCCTTATTTTTTACTATTTAAAAAATTAAGTGGGATGAATAAAGTAACTGCAATTTGAAATTTGAAATTTAATAGTTAACTTATTAAAAGAATTTTTTTTTAAACGTTTTGAATTAATATTAATAAAAAAATAAGGAATTGCCTTTTTTGCTTATGAATTTTACATAAATAACTTTATTGAATCAAACAACCCTTTATAATATTAGGCAATATATATAAATTATTCTGTTTGATGCTTTCTTAATTCTTTCCAAATTTCCAAATTCTTTTCCGCGTAAGTTCTCATGTATTTTGCATAATGTTTCAGTATTTCAGACAATTCAAGTTCCCTTTCCACCGCAAACTTAGGTATTTGTGCGTCTTTGATAACATGTGAAATTATAGATACATCTTTCTCTGTAACATCAAGCGATTCTTGGAGTTCAACAATATCTTTCTTAAGATTTACTGCAGCAGTTTTTGGATCTAACTCTTGATAATTAACAGATTCTTTCACAATAGTTGCAATTTTGTTAAACTTATTGAAAAGTTTCTCACTATAACTTTTAGACTCACTTTGTGGCCTTTCAAATGTAATTTTGTTGCTCTTTGATACTTCTTCATCTATAGCATTGTCAATATTCTGAAAATTTTTATTCTGCTGTTCTAATTTTTCTAAATGCATCCTCTTTTGTAATAATGATTTTCTTATCATCTCCTTCTGTATATACTTTAACTTACGATATTTGATTAGCTCTCTCATTGCACCTGCCATATACACAGCCTCATTTAAAGGTTCATCAATATTGTAATATAATTTACTAATTAGTTTATCCAGTAATATTGAGCTTTCATCATAAGTGTTACTGAAGTGTGAAAATATTTCCGATAATACCGTGTCCGGCCCTTGCTTATTTGATAATTGTGCCATTATTTTACTTATGTCTTTATGATCATTCTTTAACAAATGTAGCGTTTTAGTTATCCTTCTATTATACTTATAAAGTCCATTGTCTAATATACTTTCATACTTTTTATAGTCCTGTTCAACAATTTGGAATGAGTCTCTTACAACAGAGGCAGTATTTGGGGTAGCCACACTAACTGTTACTGCGGTAGAACTATCTACATTTTCTTTTGGTAAATGAAGTTGAGTAGATGTCGGTATTGGTAAGGTTGAGTGTATTCTTGTTGTATTCGTTGGATCTAAGGGATTACATTGAAGGACATTTTTAGGCAAGGAGGCAAATGTTGCGGAACTTGCTACAAAATCCGTCCAATTTGAATAATTTGGATCAAGGAAATCTGTAATTATCGACGTTTTGAGTATATCTTCAATTTGAAACAATTTGTTTAGAAATTGAGTTAGCATCCTAATTCTGTGTCGTATTAGCTTTTCATCTCTGTTACTAATTGAGCCATTAATGATTGAAACAGAAAGATCTACCGAACCTGTAGTTTCTGAAGGTAGTAGATATTTTGAACTTGAACCTGTTATAGATTTTCCGTAATTTTTGATCGTCTGCTTTTCAGGAATAGGTGGAATTAACGTCATGGGAAATAACCTTACCAGTATATTTCTTAAACTTTCAAAATCACTGTATCTTCTACGAACTTTCAAATCTGTATATTTGATTGTATATGCAACATAGGTTCTCCCTTGACCTTCAGAGACTTTAGTTGCCTCTGAAATTTGAACTTTGGTAGAGGTATCGTCTTCATTATTGCCATGTATATTATCAGCATTAGTCTGAGATCGTTTGATGGAATTTAAACTCTCTTCAGGGCTTTCTGTTCTCGTTATGATAATTTTTTCATCTCGATTTAAGGGCAACAGTCCCTCTGCATCATCCTCATATGCTTGGTTGGGGTTTTGTAATTTCTTATTTTTAGCTGTAGCGATATCCATTTTGCTTGTGTTTTCGTTTTTTTGTGATACATTCATCTTTTGTTGTTCTACAAATGGATTATCCTTTTCCATTATGGCAGTTCGAACCATTTTTGGTTCAATAATACTAGTATCTATATTTTTATCGCCCTTTTGTATAGTCTTTCCATCGTTATCCTTTGGGCTAGGATTACCCTGTACATCAGGTTCTTCGTTGGTTTCTTTACTGACCAATATACTACCAATCTTATTATTTAGAGTGTCTTCTTTATTTTCACTTTGATTATCATGATCTGTTTCATTAGGTGGAGGACTATTATCTAAATTTGTTGAATTATCTTTAGGGGAGGATTGTTTCGTTTTTAAAATTTGAGATTCCTCTTCAGACATAATTGTATGAACTTTCTACAGTTAATATATACCCAATAAATAGTCCTATGAGATATCAATTAACTATCGGTAGTATTCGTTTACAATTATTAGTCATCAGAAGATATTCTCACTGTTTTATAGTTTTTATGCACTTTACTTTTCTTTTTGTATGGTATAATATTAAAAGGATCTCCACCGTTAGAAACGTTGACGCACGTGACTGAATTAATAAACAAAAATTTTTTTGGAATTTGAAATGGATCGATGCCTATATATTAATTGTTGTTAATATTTTATTTTAAAGAGTTGATTGGTGTTTATTCTGAAGATTGAAAGTATTGAAATTAAAACAGTTAATATATAACCGCATATAGTCATATAGTACACACGAATTTGTTACTTCTCGTGAAAATGAGTACTACTGGCGTTTTGATTTCGAAATATTTGCCGAATGATAAGCAAGTTCAATTAATTATTGATTTGGTCCATGAGAACCAATTTAAGCAAGTGTTAGAAATTATTACATCTGCATCAATAGACTTTACAGCAGATTTATCTATTGTTGATATTTTGTTTGAAAAGTTCAAGGTAACACTATCTGAAAAGTACTTAAAATTTAAAGTGACCGGCACATCTGAGAAAGATTTTACGGAATTACTGAATGATGAAGAGTTACAAATATTTTTAAAATTAATTTGTGCAATTCCCGATTTATGGAATGCGTTTGATAAATGGACTAACAACAAACTATTAAATTATGTTGTAATAAACCAAAACAGACTATTCAGCGAGGAATTTTTTAACCAGATCGTTTCAAAATTGATTAAAATCAATGTGTTAGACGTACCAAATGAATTAACCGACGATTTAGAGATGAATATGTTGTTAAATTTACTAGAGGTTATCTTTCTTTCCGAGATCAACAATTCCATCTATAAAAACTTACACTTAGATAGAATTTTGATTTCTTTATTAGGTTCCAATATTGAAGTGCTTGCACTCTCAAGTTCCAAATTAATGAGGTGGAGATACAAACAAATATCGGAATATTGCCGCTATGATTCTACGTTTGATGAATTAACTTGGAATTGTATAAAATTCATCTATGGTGATACTAATTCTCATGATTGGAAAGAACGTAATGCGCTTTGTTTCTTACTGCGTATTCTAGCTAATACTGAACCGTCACATAAATTAATAGAGTTCATGAATACACAACTATATTGGACTCAATTACAAACTTCCTTAAATCATGTCGTTCATGAGTATAGAAAATTAGGACTTTCAATTTTAAAGTTATCGATTCAAAACATTATAACCGGGAAATATAATATTAGTACAGAATCTTTTTGCTGGAATTCAGAGTTTAGCCTCCAACTCTTAAATAATTGGAAAAAATATACCACTTTATATGAAATTATCGCATTAGATACTGCTTTAAATCAAATTCAAGCTGCCAGTACCGATATTATTAAGTTATTTGAAGATCCCAATATTGACCCAAGTTGGACTATGATTTTATTTTCCACAGGTTTATCAGCATCGATGGAAAGTGTAAGAAAATATACCCTTTCTTTAGTATTCGAGGTTAAAGAACCTGCTCTACTTGCTGCTAACTTAAAAATTTTAAAGGATACAATTTTAGTATCCGCAATGGAAGCTCATTATTACAATGTCGATGGTTTGCATTGTCCACATGGTGAAAAAGTAGCTAACCTAATATGTAGCATTTTTGATAAACATGAAGATAAATGGGATTTAATTTTGGATACCTTATTGGAACTACTAGTAAACCAAGGCTCATCTTTTGACCCTGCAAGAGTTTATGTTTCATATGGTATTTTAAAATTTTTACAATCTAAGCATAATCATATTATTAGCACAAAACATTTAATGTTAATAAGAAAGCTTTTTGAATTTAAATGTGAAGAAGAAGTATTTGAGATGAGTATTCAAAATATTTATTTAAAATACTTATTATATACCGACAACTCTGTTCCAGTTCTTGATTGGATTGAAACTATTAGGACCCACTTGATATGCTTCAACTATGATTTTAAATTTTTAACTCCATTAATTAAGGGATTTCAACGTACTGCACAAGATAAGTTTAATAATTCTAAGAATTTAAATACTTTATTAAACAACAGTGAAAAAGATACGACAGTAGGTGTCTTATCATATATTATATTTTCTTTAGAACCTAGAGATCCAACTAAAGAATTCATAATATTATTGATAAATTCTGGATTTGATGACAATGACAAATTCAAAACACATGCGTGTACTTTCTTAACAGAATTATTAGGTGGTCTAGATAATGACGATTCGTATAAAAACATGAGTAGTCTTTCTATTTACTTCAAAAATAACCAGGATTTATTACGGTCATTTTCTCTGGATAATTTATTTAAATCATTAAGAACTGCCTTTTCTATTGAAAAATTTAGGTTTTTTATGAAGACCTATGAAACTCTGACAGATGGAATCAAATTTCCAACTATTATTTCATGCACAGAAATCATATCTTTCTATAACGAATTAACCAATACATTAAAGTTTATGAATAGTGATTTTAAATTTAAGGATGGAATATATGGAAATTTTTTCAATTTTACTCTTAAATATGTAAAATTCTATAATCAAGTTATAGATATTAATAATTATCTCCAAGTGTTAAATATTATGAAAAGAAATATTGATAGTGACAATGGGTACTTTGAAGGTAATCTATCCATCTCTGCCATCTGTCTATACATATTAGATTCTATCGACGTTTCAGATTATACTACCCTAAACAAAAATCAAGTTACCTTGAAAAGGATATTTGATATATTATCAACTATTTGGGTAAATATCAATAGCGAGAGATTGATACTAAAGGAAAGGACTTTACAATTGAACCTAATCAATGCACTTTATCACCCAGTTTTACTATTCATTGCATCCCAAAGATCTGTGGCCACTGAATTTTCTGAGGATCTGAGATTCCAACTATGCGAATATGGTAAGGATATTGCAATGCTTGGATACTCAAGAAGAGGGTTCTTACCTCTAATAAGTTCACAGCTATGCGTTTTTGCTAAAAAATACAGTGTCGATTTTGATGATGACGAAAGCATGAATTGTGAATGGCTAATTCAAATTTCCACATCGGTGTTCAAACAACCTCAAATGGAGTTTAATATTTTTAAACTAAAACCTATAATTGGTAATCTCTATGATGTCCATTTAAATGCATTACATGATTCCGATATTCAAATTAAACTTTACAATTCCGTCTATGGTGAAGATGAAATATCAGCTAGGGTTCACATTATTAATGCGATCTTTTTTATGGGTAATACCTTTAGAAGTCAATTGATAACGTATATTGTTGTGAATACTAATGCATTAACTTCTAATAAGAGAATAGATGGTCCAGAAGAATCTGAAAGATTGTTGTTATGGCAATTAGTTTTGCTATCGTTAGGTCTTTTAACAAATGGTAAAGTGGATAAAAATATAAAGGAGCAGATATCAAAGAGCCTTGACCAGGAGGCATCCCCATTAGTTCGTATTTATAAAGAATGGACAATTGCTTATATCTTTGTTGAAGATTATAGTGAAGAAACTCCAACAATTTTAGAAGAATATATATTTTCTCTTCTAAATGATAATACGCAACCAGTTTTAGTAGTTAGCGCTGAAAGAATCTGTTTTATGGTTTTAAAAGCATTAGTAAATGTAAAGGGTAAATCATGTAAGAGGCTCTTGAAAAATTTTTTGTGCTCCTTACTTCCAAACTCAACATCAAACAAACCATTGATTAGACATTTTTCTAATTCTTTGATGATTTCATTTTGGCCAATATTTAAAGAGCAGATGGAAACTGATACCTTAAAGACAATACTTGAGAGTTTGTATAACAATGCTAAAGAAACACAATTAGTTGGTCAATTCAGAGCTGGAGATGCCAATTTTTGGGATTTATACAATGATTTGACTTTGACAGGCATATTTGGTGGTGTGCTGAGAAAGATTTCTGATCATGAAGTTTCATATATACCTGAAGCAACTTTCAAGGAATTTTTGAATAACTACGAGGAAATTAACAAGATTGTAAAAGTTGGAAAGGATGAAACTTTGTTATGGTTAAGAAAAAGGGCAAACAAGAATTCAGGATCATCTAAGGACATATTTCATGGTGCCACTGGAAGTGAAGTATCACCCTTACAGACTAAGAGTGGTGCTTGGGAGACAGTCATGGATTTAGACAATAAAAAACCAAATGAAATTGTCACACGGTCTGACTTGATTGTTATATCGTCATTAGTCGATAAACCACCTAATTTAGGTGGTATTTGTAGATTATGTGATGTTTTGGGTGTTGGTTTATTAACTGTTCAGGACATCAAAGTTAAAAACCATCCACAATTTAAAAATGTTGCTGTAACGGCTGATAGATGGATGCCAATGGAAGAAGTTCCTATTGATTCAATTGTCGACTTTATGAAGGCTAAAAAGGCGGAAGGCTATAGCTTAATCGGATTGGAACAAACGGATAAATCAGTTAAATTAGATAATGATTATAAATTTCCAGTGAAATCTTTAATTTTATTGGGTACCGAGGCACATGGTATACCGGGTCATTTACTAAGTGAACTTGATTTGTGTTTAGAAATTCAACAGTTTGGTGTCATTAGATCAATGAATATTCAAACTGCTACGGCTGTAATTGTCCATTCTTATACTGTTCAGCATATGTAATTAATATAGATATAGATTTTTCTAAAAGATTGTGATATAAATCAGCAGATATAATATTTGATTTATATGTGTTTAAATATTTGAATATATGTATTTGTAGACATTCCGGAATTGCAATACACTGTTTTCGAGCATATAAATGTGATTTGCAAGGTATGAAATAAAACATCATTAAAATATATGTATGAGTGTATCGAAATTCTCCATTTAATAAAAATTGAGAATAGTATCTTTTCAATACTATAGATAGATCGAGTTTGGTTCATGTGTTTCTACTTCAGAAGCGGTCTTATTCGTATTATTGCTAACTCTATTAACCTTCCCAGACCTACTGCTACTGGACGAACCGGATTTTCTGTAGATATCTTCTTGGTTTAAAGCATCAATACGTTCTTCATAATTTTTCAAAACAATGTTATTCTCTTGTAAGGACTCATTAAATAGTTGTAAATCATTAGAATCAATCGAGTTCAATTCTTGATCTGTTTCTTCAGGAGTGTTTAATTGCTGGTTGTCACCTTGAATCTTGGCAATGTATTTCATCAATCTATCATTTGATCTTGTTAGATGATGCCTACTGTTTTCAATTTCATGTCTAATACTAGAAAGTTCATTATCTGTCATATCTTTAATTACTATTTTGAATTCTTCTATCTGAATAGGCCTTCTAATACCGCCAGCAGAACACATATTTATATATTCTTTTATTATTCACTTAAAACGATCAAGTAAACTTACTAATCTTTATTATTCAGTTTTAGTGACTATTAAATGACAATCAATATCAAAACAACACATAAAACATGCTTTAAGAATAACCATTCATTCTAATATAAGATGTTCATGTTAACACTATCCCTTTCCCACCTTCTTTTATACCCCGCTACAAAAACTCCCTTAATCTCAATAAAAAAAGTTAATTTCAAAGATGAAACATCAGCAACAATCATTCTCTATTAAAGATCATACACCTAACACGTGTTCCATGCTATAAAATTGCTATAAATGAATACTCAGCAAATATAAAGATTTGAACTATATACTATCAAAATAATATTAATTAGGATCACTTCTCTGGGTTGTTACATTGGATAAAGATGGACTTCCACTTCTTAACTCACCTGTTGATTTATTTTTGTTTAAATCGAGGGATTCCAACTCATTTGCAATATCAGTCTTCATATTCTTAAATCTCCGATCGAGTAGTCCAGTTGTATAAGATAATAAACCATCATTCGATTTTGTAGGATCCTCTATTTTTGTCAACCAGGAAAATTTTTTATTTTGTTCAATGTTTATACTAGTATGTTCTAGATCAATATTAACACCAGTATTCTTCGAATTACGATCTCCATTAAAATGGTTTTGAATGAGGTGGTCAATAACAGGCCATCCATATGCATTAGAAAACCTTCTCCTAACGAATATATTGTTATGAGCATCTGGTTTCAAAGACACAATTACTTTTCGCCATGATATACCTCGATGCAACCGCATAGCAATCAATTCTTGATAACTTTGGTCAATATCTTTAATCTTATGTTTTAGGTATGGCTTCAATATCGTATCAGAATATTCTTCAATAATTCTCGCTATGTCCATTTCTGTATAAACTCTATCATGTATTATTGAACATGTTCGTAAAGATGGATCATCAATGTATTCTGAAGATGGTCTTGGTGGTGCTAGAACTGAGACCATTGATCCAAATATTGAAGAACTTGGTAACTTCGTTATTTCCTGCTTTTTTTTCTTAAAATCTTGTAATTTCGCCAAAATATCTTTGTACTCTAAGAATAACAAGGAGGATGTGTATAACGGTACAATCCCATCATTTACTGCATTTGCATAGATCGTACGCCTTCGAAATAATGGAAGAATTGTTTGTAATGGTTCACCCGATAATAAGTATATTAATGGAGCTTTTTCATTTTCTTTTGTCTTCTCTAAGTTTAAATCTTGTCCAGTTTTGCCAATTATTCCATAATTTAATGAATGTTTAACATAATACGGGGTATGTGTGGCTAAACCTAGTAAAGGCGTTGCTAATGTTATAAAATTTATTGGGATAACCTTCTTAAAAAACCACGGGTATTTAACTAATATATATGCAACTGCAAACATTTGAACAAGACCCCCTAATGAATGACCAATAAATGAAATCTTACAAACTGTCTCGTTGTATAAATTTTGAATGATATACTCTGCTAATCTAGTGGCTAGGAACTTAATTCCTTTTTCTGTTTTACAGATATTTTCTGTATAGCCTTCGACTATCAATTTTTCGTTTGGGAAGCTTGATTGTGCTTTATAAATTTCTTCCATTATATATAACATATCTACAGATACATTGGAATGCATGCCATGTGTTAGTACAATTAAATGAACATTTTTCACTTGCTTGATGGAAAAGTGATTATATAATCTGGGTAGATTCCAAATTTCACTAGTTGTTAATTTACGTATTTCCAATCTTGAGTCACTTATCATATGCCTTTTATTGTCTTTAAACGCTTGCCTGGTAGTCCCTATGCTGAATTCATATGATATATGACTGTTAGGAGTAAATAAAATCTCACTGATGATATCAACTATCCAAACATACTGTGACTTTAATGTATGCAGTGATAGCTCTACAATAAACTTTTTTTGAGGCTTTAGATTTGGTTCATATTGGGGTTTATCAGCAGTTACAATTAATTTCTGTGAGTTGTCATATTCTTTGGTTCTAACGTCACAATAAAGTGCAAATGGGCCCATCAAATAACCCGCATGGTATGCAGCCTTAGAAACATTCTTAACTTTGAGCCATAATGAATTCAAAGGAAATAAATCTGATTCGAAGTCAATATCATTATTTATGTTATCGAATAAATTATAGGTAATTATATACCTTTCAATTTGCCCTATTTCAACAGCCGATTTGCAATGATATAAAATCTGGTTAGCTGGTTCTTTTTTGGCCATTCGATATGAGCATTAATAATTATTTGCGATGGTAGCTATATAGTGGAATATATTCCTTTTTCAATAAATCTCAGTCAAGATAAGGATTTAATGATAATTGACCCACTTTTGTTGCCAAAATTGCAATTTCGCCATTTCAATAAAATAATTTTTTTAAAGTTCGATTGAATTAAAAAAGAAAGATTGAATATTATAATAATCCTGAACTAGTGCAACTTCGATCAAACCGTTTCATTAATAGGGCAATATAATATTATATATACAAAGCTTTTTCATGACTGAAGTTAGATACAGTAAAGAGAAGAAAGTCGGTGAAGGTACATATGCTGTTGTTTATTTAGGAACTCAAAGGGACACATCAAAAAGAATTGCCATAAAAGAAATCAAGACATCAGAATTTAAAGATGGTCTAGACATGTCAGCTATAAGAGAAGTTAAATATTTACAAGAACTGAGACATGTTAATGTTATTTCGTTGATTGATATATTTATGGCTTATGATAATTTAAATTTAGTATTGGAATTTCTACCAAGTGATTTAGAAGTTATTATAAAGGATAAGAATATACTATTCACGCCTGCAGATATTAAAGCATGGATGTTGATGACTCTGAGAGGTGTTCATCATGTTCACAGAAATTTTATTCTCCATAGAGATTTAAAACCAAATAATTTATTAATATCACCTGAGGGAAATATTAAAGTGGCGGATTTTGGTTTAGCTAGGGCAGTGCCTGGGCCCAGGGAGTTGTTAACTAGCAACGTTGTAACAAGATGGTACAGGGCTCCAGAACTATTATTTGGTGCTAAACATTATACATATGCCGTTGATGTTTGGTCAGTGGGTGTCATATTTGCAGAATTGATGTTAAGGATACCGTATTTACCTGGACAAGATGATATTAACCAAATGGAAGTTACTTTTAGAGCGTTAGGAACACCAACAGATAGACAATGGCCAGAAGTTTCAAGTTTTCCAGCATATAACAAACTACAGGTATATCCACCACCATCAAGGGATGAATTAAGAAAAAGATTTATTGCTGCCACAGAGAATGCACTGAACTTAATGGATGGGATGCTGATAATGAATCCCCATCAAAGATGGAGCACCTCGCAGTGCCTTGAAAGTGAATATTTTAAAGAACTACCATCACCATCAGAGCCATCAGAGATTAAGATATTTTCCAGTTGAAAAAAACAATTTCAAAAAAATGAAAACAATATCAAAATTGAAGTATACATAGAATATATAGAATGCATACGCTAAATAACCATATATGTAAGGAACAAAGTACAATATAATAATGTCAAGACCTGCATTTAAAAGTATCTTCCCTTCGAAGAAAGTCATCAACAAGATTCTTTTTCAGTTTGACGCCCCTGTTACATCACGTACCATACTTCCGATATATGAATCTCTTTATAATTTAAAGGGCATTCCCAAACGATATGAGACAGATCATGCCGTTTTAATGTTGATGAATAAAGTTCTTGACAGAATTAAGAAATTGAACAAATTTGAGTCACCCGCTTTGAAAAGCATAAGAGAAACATTATTGCAAAAGGCTGCAATGAATGGGTCTAATGACGCCATTGCATTGTTATGTTATGAAATTCTACAAAGTAAAATCAGCACAATGGAAAAGAAGAAGGAAACTGAAAAACTATTAGGGGACTTGGTCATTGCTGGACATGGATTGAGTTTTAAGATTGTTGGTGATTTAAACTACCTTATGAATAATCCAAAAGAAAGTGAGCAATGGTATTTGAAATATCTTGAGCAGGATCAACAAAATATACCGGATGAATTAAGAGGCGAAGTATTAGAAAAGCTAGGGGAAATGGAGTTTAAAGGTAGTGTTAATAATATATCTAAAGCTGAGCAGAAATTTTTGGAAGTTTTAAGGATTTGTAAACTACAAGATTGTGTTAAATCATATTTTTATTTGGCACAGATCTACATAAAATACGATCCTTTAAAATCCAAAGTTTTATTAGAACAATGCTGTAGCCAGGGTTTTAAAGAATCATTTAAAGAGATTGGATATTTAGAGATGAATTATTTTAAGAACTCTACCAAGGCTAAGGAATGGTTTCAAATCGGCATGGAATTGTTTGATGTAGAATGCTATTTTGGATATTTTGACTGTTGTTTTAAATTAAAGGAGTATCAAAATTGTTATAGGTGTTTAAATAGTATGGAAAGTCTGGTTAAAGTCAATAAAGATTACAAAACTTTGGTTAAAATGTTTGTCGGTTATAGAAAGGATAAGATCGATAAACTAGCCCAAAGTATTAGTAAAATGAATGCACTAGAAGTGCCTCTTGATAGGACCAAAGAAAATACAGTAAATAGTTCCAAATGGGATTTTTAAACAAGTGTTATAATTGTAAATAAGTTTAACTACACTGTTTATATATGTTTGGTAAGACAACTAATAGAGTAAGAAACGTCTTGTAAATGTGTAAAAATGGATTTCATAAATTTTCAAAATGTCTTTGGTATATACGTATATTTGATGTACTTAATTGGGGTTCAAACGTTATTCTTTTCGAGTCAGCTGAAACTATATGGGTTAGAATATACTTATTGGAATGTTCTTAAGGTTAATATTACAGTATGTGTGTAGGTTTAAGTAATATAATAACTAAAAGGTCAACAAAAAACAAAAAAACATGTTAAATATTACTCAAATTCTGAGATAACAATATTGGGTACTTTAAGAGAATAAATTAATAATTTTTAAAGAAATCTGGTGTATTTACTCTCTCATTATTTGGTTGGTCTTCTTGTAAATTACTATTTGGATAGTGCTGTGGTTGTTGTTGTAGTTCATGGTTTGGGTTTTGAAATGATGATAATAATAAGTTTTCATTTAATAATTCTTCATGATTAGTTACAGGGGTATTCGCTATATGGATATGATTATCGTTACTATTATCATTATTTCTGTTACCGTTATTTTCAAAGAAGAAGTTGTTTGGGAGTAATTGAATTGAATCAAATTCCTGTTGTGATACTGAAATTAGATTGTCATTTGGTGACATCACCGATAGATTTGGTTGAACTATCGATATGTGTTGGCTATTGGAATTTGAATTTTGGTCCAATTGGGTGTTGTCATTATTTTCATTTTGCGAGGAATGCAGTGAATTATTCTCGAATTGAATGGTGTTGTTCAATGATTGTGGGTGTATTTGTTGTTGTTGGGGCGGTGGAGGGGGCGGTATTATTTGATTTGTTGATTTATAATCGAGTATTAAAGAGTTCATAAACCTTAGAGAATTTTGTAAACCTTTTAAGCAATGTGGTAAATTTGAACCACCAATAAATGCATCGTTGACTTGTTTACCTTCAGAGAAATCATCACAAATAGACCATTGGTTTGAGCTTGTTGAATCGATAATATTTTCATTTAAGAAATATACGGCGAAATTTGGAGATTTATTCACTGTCAGTTTCAACTCGCCAAAATTGTTGGTATCCCTTTGCTTTTGTCTTTTTTTAACATTTGTTGATAACAATTCATGTTCATTCTCTAGTATTATTGAACAATTTGTTATAGAATCTATCGAATAGAAGATTCTAAACAGGATTTTTGTATTGTTGGCAATAGCACTGAAGAAATAATTAATTTCAAAATTTTTCTTGGAGATAAGAACGATTAAATCTGTTGAATCCAACATTATGTTGTTAATTGATATAGGCGAGAGATTTTTCAAATTCTGTATTAGATTATATTTCTTCTTCAATAATGAACCACTTTTCATTCTGTTCCATGTCCCTACTGTTATTGAACAGACATCAATGAAGTAGTAATTCTTGTTGAAATTCAGCGGTAATCTATCAAAGAATTTTAAGTTATTTTCATCATCGTCGCTGTTATCGATATTCTCCTCGTCGTTCTCTTCCATTTCGTTATCATTATCTTCATCATAGTCATCTTCTCCGTTTCGGTAGTCCTCAGAATACATTGAGCCATTGTTGCTATCAAACTTTTTATTAATTTGTTTCTGTTTCTGAGTACGATAGTTTCCCGTGATGCTATTATTTCTTTTATTCTTAATCTTTTTCTTAAACTTTGCTCTTCTATTCTGGAACCATATCGTGACATTTTTCTCTGGCATATCAATTAATTTTGCAATTTCTTTCCTCTGCTTTATCGATGGGCTTGGATTCTTATCAAACTCGCGTTTTAATATGTCTAGTTTCTCACCCTTTGCTCTATTCCTTTTCAATTTAGAAGGTGACATATTTTCGGTGTCATTTGTAGCTGTGTTGGCATTCAAATTTATCAAGTTTAAATTTTGCACATTAGTATTATTATTCTGATGATTTGGCGAAGATACCGATGAGCTTGGTGAAATGGATGACTCGACACTAGGCATATTATTTACAATCATCTCATTTGTATCATTATGTGCCAGCGATATCATATTATCATTATCTTCATGGCTGTTATTATTCATTTGTAATATTTCATTATAGTTGCTGTTTCCTGTATCATTAAAATTTGGGTCAAAATCATCATTGTTATTGCTATACGCAAAATCATTCATTGTTTGTTATTTTTATAGTAATATTTTTCTATTTTTGGCTGACGTAGTATCTGTAGCAAATCAGTTCAATTATACTGTACCGTAGCAGAGTGTAATTCTATACTATCATATACATATGAAGTATGTGTGTATCTACTTAACACATAGCACCTCCTCAAGTAGAAACCATTTGATACTCGATTTGCGTTTCGCCGTTTTAAATATTTTCTCGAGATTTGGTATCCGAATTCGGTAATTTCGTTATTCTTGGCAGGGTAATGACCCACGCGGCAGTGCAGAAATTTAAGAGTGAAATACTATACGTGCATTAATATACCATATAGATGTAGTATTATTGTATAATTCTCTGTGAAAGTGGAATAACCAACATAATAACCATACATGCATACATACATACATACATACGCACACACATACACATACACACACACACATATATATATATATAAAGCGAGACTGTGTGTGACCATACATGAAAATATAATATAGGTATATGCTTATGCTTATAGAAAAGAATGTGCTTTGTTTTGATCGAACGCGATGCCTGACCAATTTCTCTGCGAAAATAAAACACAACAAAATTACAAGATAAATGTTACAATTACTAGTGAGTGAAGGGGTTTGATAGAGCAGGATCAAAATTGAATAGCCAGTAAATTGGGATGTCGCTATCAAGAAAGAGATCGCATTCAATGCAGGTACATGATGGTACAACAAGAAAAAAGCAACATATGGATAATATTAAGAATAACTCAAGATGCAATGAGGGTGAGAGTGAAGAAGAAAGTGATAATGAAGAGGAAGATGAGGACGAACCAATAGCATCTGAATTTAATCCACTACAGGCATACCGTAATATTGAATCGAATATAATTAAGAATAGAGCGAAAACTTTAAGTACAGGGGATATTAACATAGCATTATCTACTCTGAACGAGATAGATTCGTTATTTAATAAAGTTAATATGCCAAATGAGACCAATAATAATAATAATAGCAATAACAAAAATAACAATAATAATAATAATAGTAATAATAATAATTTGTTTGCGTATGACGCAAAGGCGATGCTTAGTATAAGTGAACTGGTAGAAATTAGTGTAAGGAAATTAAAATTTGCTGAAACTTCTTCCCTAATCAATTTAAATGACATATTAAATTATTCGAAAAGATATATGCTGAAAGAATATTTTAGAAAAAATAATATCCAAGAAACTACTATAAATATTACACGAGAAGATGTGTACAGTAATGATGACCTGGAAGATCGACAGGGTGACAACGTATCCAATGACCAGAATACAGAAAAATTTAAGCAAACAACTGCAAGGAAAAACTTCTTAAAACAATTTAATAACTATAATGAATTTAACCAATTTAATTGGTTTAGAATGGGTTCATTGTTTGATAATTTGAGCAAAACAGTAACGCCTATCGATCATTTGCTGGGGCCATTTTCATTAGAGAAAAAGATTAGACTTACAACTCAAAAATTTAGGAAAAGAGATCCGTTAGGTCAACTAATTACACCACAGCAAATCCAAGCAAATGATGCAGGCTCAAACCAACAGAATACAACACCAGAACAAGTGAAAAAATGTTTTAAAGTGTTTACAAAAAAAAATAAAGAAAATAAGAAGATGCCTTTGTTCAAATTTATAATTAACCCAAATTCGTTCTCAAAATCAGTAGAAAACTTGTTTTATACCAGTTTCTTAATAAAAGAAGGCAAAATTGTACTTGAAGAAGATGATGAAACAGGTTTGCCGATGATAAGGATAAAAGAATCATTGAAAAATAAAAATAAAAATTTACAAGAGGTTGAAAAGCAAAAGAGAATCGATGCACATCAGAATCATATAATTTTCCAAATGGATATCAAAACGTGGAAAAGATTAATTAAAAAATTTAATATAACATCAAGTTTCATAGATGAAAGATAGCCATATACATATCTACCTACATAGACATATATAAGCAGAAATATCTACCCCAAATTATTTTTATTTACAAGTTTGTCATGTTCAAAGTTTGATATTGAAACAAGTTCATTCAAAGGCCATTTCCTTAATGGTAGAATATCTAATTTATTTGATATTTCAATATTCTTTTCTCTTTTGAAATAATTAATCAATTCAATGCCCGCCCATCCAATCATTACTGCATTATCAGTACATAAATCTAACGGTGGGTAATAAAAGTTACTAAAAGTATTCCTAAAGGTGGTCTCCAGTTTATGTCTTAAAATATAATTACCACTAACACCACCTGAACAAATAAATGTATCAATGTCTATGAATTTCTCTGGATAATCATCTATCACATTTTGTAACTTCGATATAATATGATCAAATATCGAGTCCTGTATTCTCTTGGCTAATACTTTAATCTGAAATTCGGTTAATGTATCCAGTGGATACCTCTTTAAAAAGTCCTTGACACAACTTATGAAAGGTGAAAATGAAAATCCAACTATATGTTTATTCATTTTGTTTAACGGGTTTGGTAATTTTAATTCATTAGTAATGCTATCCTCTGCCTGATCATTAGGTAGATCCCTTACTAATTTTTCCAACTCCTTTCCAATCATAATACCTCTAATACCAATTTCTCTTCCACATTTATCTAACGAATCACCAACAGCAATATCAATACTTTCACAAACAATTTCATGGTCTATTACACTTTTTGATATCACCAACATGCAATGTCCTCCACTGACTAACAGGCTTGCTATAGGAAATTTAATTGTGGAACTAGCATTTAATCTTGGTATCAATAAATGGCCTAACATATGGTTAATGCCCAGAAGTGGTAATTCAAGGCCAACAGAAAGACCTTTAGCAACATTTAACCCAACTGAGAGTGAGCCTAGCATTCCAGGGCCTCTAGTGACACAGATGATATCAGGCTTAATAAACTGTTTTTGCTTCATGATCATCTCAGATAAATTTTGTTGATGATGAACATGTGCTTCAGTAGGGATAATACCACCTTGTACAATGCTGTTCAAAGTTTGCTTTTCATTAAGTATGATTTTCGTGGTATCTGTTTCAGAATCATGTTTCAAGTATGATATACTTGTGTCATCACATGAAGTTTCAATGGCCAGCACATTATACGGACGAATACATCTGTTAGCATAATATCGTGGCAATTTGTTCTGGCACGTTGTTAGTTGTTGAAGATACTTCAGCATTACTAGTTGGTTGGAATGTTAGATATTTTAAGTTGAATTGTTTTGAATAGTTCAAACACATTTTAAACACAGCTGTAATTGTTAACGTTGTTTGATAAATAACGACTGTAATAACCCGGACTTGCTATGGAGTACAATACAAACCGCATTTTATATCATATTTCGTTAGACATAAGTACTATACAGTTAAGATAATTATATATCAACAAAATAGGGAATATGGTACCCCATTCATTTAAATAATGTTTGAAATTTGATTTTTCGTATTTCCTGCAACAAAATACTTGTACTTCTCTGTTAATGAACCATTCTTGAACTTGAATCGACTTCTTTTTTTTTCACTTCGGGGAGTTTTATTTCATGAAAAAATTGGTTAGGAGCAAAACAAACGATCTGAAATTCTTATTGAATTTGATAATCATTCATGTAAATCATAACAACCCTGATAAATAAATCGATTTTGTTGAGTTATTTACCCTTCTATAACAATATTAAACAATATTATAGTTTAATACTTATTATATACTGTAATAGATTTGTCAAATAACATTCATTCATGCATATGCGCAAAGATAAGTAGGACAATAAAGACATATATCAATACAATATGAATGTAAATATAAACGCAACTCCAGTGGGTAATCAAAATAAAAATGGGGCAAGTAAGCAATTTCAACAAAAGGGTAAATATCATTCCTCGAAAAAGAGGACGCTTTCGTCTAAAAATATTAATAGGAAGAGTAATAGGCAAGCGGGTACACCAGCACATGGACAGCAATCTTCAGATATCTTATTAAATCCAATAACTGATACTCCAAGTCAGGATATTACTGGAAATCAAGCATTTGATCTGGATGTGGTAGTTTCAGATACTATGGCTGTTAATTCAAGACAGTTATTATATGCGCATATATATAATTACTTGATAGAAAATATGCATTTTGAAACTGCTTTAGAATTTTTAAAAGAAGCAGATGTACCTCTGTCCACAAATGACAGTAAGGGTAACAATAATAATGATAGTTCCAACGCACCAAATAATAGTAATAATAATAAAAATATACAACTTTTAAGCACGTTGTCAGCGGATCATTTATTAAAATCAAAAATGCTAATTAATTCTCCAGACACATTTCTTTTGGAATGGTGGCAGTCATTTTTATTGCTAAATAATTTTGTGGAGAATACTCCAAATGAAGTTTTAGTAGGTAGCAACAATGGTGATGATATGATCTCTGACAATATTAAATCCTCAAATCATAATATTTTCCCTCTTTTACCAATTAATAAAACATACAATTATAGTAATAATCCTAATATTAATATGGAACAGACAATGAGAATGGTATCTGGTGGTATAAATCCAACTGAATTTAATAAGAAAGTGGCGAGAACCATGTCAAATATCTCAACTCCCGTGGTACCTGTATCACCCACAATGCCACATAATAGAAATGCTTCGGTACCTTATAGAAATCTCAATAATATGGCGTTGCAACAACAGCATCAGTTACAAATACAACATGCTTTACAACAACGGCATATGATACTATCACAGTTCCCAAATATGGTAGGTTTTCAACAACCACCTGCACTAGATACAACAGGTAACAGTATTAGCAATAATAGTAATAATTCTGTAAACCCCAATGGCACTAACGTACTTCCTCTAACTATTGACCCCAGTAATAATAACCTTAATAGCGGGGATAATCAGATTGTTTATCCAAGCATGAATCAACAACAGCATCCGCAACAGCAACAAATAGCCCCTCATCATCATTCTATTCCGTCAAATCCGCCCAATCCATCGAATCCCCATCAGCAAATATATCAATCAACTCCATCAAGCACAGAAGGTTTACCCGATTTAAGCCAAAATCAAAATCACCAACAATATATTCAATCTCAATTTGCATCTCAAAAGAGAAAACAAACCGAATCACTTGGCAGAGGACAAGCTCACGTTCAACCTCAAGTTCAACCACAAGCACAAGTTCAACCACAAGCCCAAGTTCAAGTCCAAGCTCGGTCACAGTTACAAGCACAACCTCAGGCACAACATCAACATCAACATCAACAGCAACAAACACAAGGTGAGATGCAACCTCGATCACAATCTGAATCTCAAGCTCAAGCTCAAGCACAGGTACAAGCACAAGCACAAGCACATGCTCAAGCTCAAGCTCAAGCTCAAGCTCAAGCACAAGCACAAGCACATGCTCAAGCCCAAGCTCAAGCTCAAGCTCAAGCTCATGCTCATGCTCATGCTCATGCTCAAGCTCAACAGGCACAGGCACAGGCACAGGCACAAGCACAAGCACAAGCACAAGCACAAGCACAAGCACAAGCACAAGCACAAGCACAAGCACAAGCACAAGCACAAGCACAAGCACAAGCACAAGCACAAGCACAAGC